>JARVZY010000299.1:0-18810 GCA_030686995.1 Artemisia argyi | reverse complement strand
GCTCCTAAAAAAATGTTACAACTTACAAATTGGATATAAACTTGATCGATTCACTAGAAAATCTTTTATATAATAAAAGAATTACATCATTTCAAAGTGTTTTTACAAATCTCTTCTCATTAAAAAAATAGACCAATAGCAGAGCTCTATTTTGCCATGTAGGCGAAATCGAGCAACGTGATTGGTCAATAGAAAGTCAAAATTAAATTGATTTTTTTCAAACTTAATAAATTTAGTGGAGAAATTTGGTTAAGAAAAAAAATGCATAAAAATATAGGTGTCAAATTTATGAAAACAAAAACTTAAAAAAAGATGAAGTGATTAATAAAACTTTAGTGATTGAATTTTAAATAATTTATATAAGTGTAAAATTGCAAGTTCCAATATTTTTTAATAACTTTTTAAAAAACACAAATAACCTCTTACACTTTATACCCCTTATACTTTACAATATTAACTTTGTTTAAAATTACATGAGTATTAGTTTTAGTTTTTATACTTTTATCCAATAAAATTGATATGCGAATTAATTTTAATATACGTTAAATATTTTTTTAAACTAGTGTTAGTTTTAAACTTTTATCTATTAGAATATTTTTTAAAATAATGACTCATGTTACTATTTAAAAGTTTAATTTATTTGTACACGGGTTTGAAATACGGCTAAATTATTAGTAACGAGAATATAAATATCAAATGGTAAGCACAACACTGTGTTATGAAAATAAATATACGCGATTATACTTATAATAACGACTCATAAAATTGCCATTTAAAAATTGTATATGAATATCCATAAAACATTTTAAAAACTTTACGGGGCATATTTTAACTTTATTAACGCTCATCATGAGCTACTAAATTCACACATTTTGTACAACATGATATCAATAGTTAAAGTTAAACAACAAAATCAACATCAACCTCAACATGTCTGTCAGTTAAAAATGTTGTACAAAGCTAATTATTAAAAAAAAAAACAAACAAACACATGAATTACATAGTCATTGCTTAATATAGAAGGTGTTTTCCTTAAATTATATAAAAAATGCACGCATCACAATCCTTATTTGATAACAATCACCTCAAAAAAAAAAAAAAAAAAAAAAAAAAAAAAAAAAAAAAAAAACGTGATAACCTAGCTTTATTCACTGACGTGATGTTTTATCAAAATAATAATAATAATAATAATAACAATAATAATAATAATAATAGTTAGCTGTTATAAACGAATTAAAAGTATGTACATGAGAAATATTCAGCAAGAATATATAGTTTTAATCAGGTTATTACGTTACTATACTGCGATAATGTTATTGAGTTAGTAATCACGGATGTGAGATACAACCATTATTCTATAATTATAATTTATGTGTAAACTTCTTTTTGCTTCTGAATAGAATCCGAAAAGGACCTCAACAGAACTTTGGCTTATGTCTTATCTAGCTGATAGTATTTAGTAACTTTTTTTATGGTTTAACTTTTTTATTATACACACCAATTTTTAGTAACTCTTTTTTATGTTTTATTGAAAACTTCTACACTTAATATTTGTGTTTTTACTATAAACACACTAAGTTATTATAGAATTAGTTGTGACTTCAGGGGTTTTTCACTATGCTTCTAAAAAAAAGCTTATAGCTTTATCATACACTTATTGTGTTATGATAATTGTATAAGCCAATAAACACCTTTAATAAGCATAACCAAACACCCCTTTAGTTCTAATATGAAGTTTTCTTATTTGATGTTATAACTAACTTTGTTGTTATCCTCACTATAATGCAACATGTTAGTGGTTTTTGAAATTTTATCATCTTATCGCACACACTAAAGTGTAATGCAATTTATTGTGTGCTTTTTTTAGAGGAGGATTAAGTATCAACACATGATTGTCATGGAAGGATTTTCTACGCCTGCTCAAGGTATGAATGTATAATTTAGTTGAGTAGCTGATTTAGATAATACATGAATGTATTTTAATGTACCAAAGATGTGTTTTAGTGCCTATATGGGGAATTTTATGGTAGGAATTCTTTTCGGAGTGTAATTTGTCTTTGAATGAGTTAATAAAACTTAGCAGGTGTTTGTTGTCATTGATAACACTATGGGTGTCAACCAACGGTCTAAAATATGGGTGTCTTTTACCTTGATGATTTAGGCCAATTGTGAAGAATGTTGTATTAAAGTTAAAGGTCGGTAAGGATTCAAACAATCCTAAAAGACTTGCGAATGTGCTCTTTGTCATTTTTTTCATGCATTTATAATTTACTTATACAAGTAATAATAATTCCCTTATATAGTTCGGGCTTAGAGAAAATTATTCTTATACATTATACATAAACGTAAGATTAAATTTGAATTCTACGCATTACATCTCTTTTGTTCCTCTTTATGTAATAAATAAGCTATAGTATAAGCATTTATGTTAATTTGGTAATTTTTGATAAAAAACGAGAAGTAAATAGCACAAACTTATGAAAATACAACTTTCCAAACAAAAAGTTATGTTAGTAAAAATGATATGATGGTTATTCATAATCAAGGGAATGAATCAATCTTCAAAGTTATCTAAGTATGCTACATATTTTAACGAAAATATAAGTAAAAGAAATACCACAATTACAAAACAAATCGTAAATTGATAGCACGAGTTTGCAAAACTAAAAGCATACCTAAAATAATAGGTAGGTTATAACATATACATTAGAGTAAATTTCATAAATCGTCCCTGTGGTTTAACGGATTTGGTCTCTCGAAAGATTTTTTCTCGGACCCTCTCCCCGTGGTTTATACCCGTAACGGGTTTGGTCCCTCTGGCTAACTGTCGTTAGTTTTTTCCGTTTGCTAACGACCGTTTGCAACAAACATTTGCACCGTTAGTCCTTTATACGAACGGCCGTTTATACTTAACACAAAATATGTGTTTTTTTTAATTAAAAAATATAAAGTTTAAAAAAAAAATTAAAAATTAAAAAATTGGTTTTCTTATATATTTTTTTTCTTAATATCTTTAAAACGTGTATATAAAAACGTGTGTATAAAAACGTGTGTAAAAACGTGTGTATAAAAATGAGTGTAAAAACGTGTACATAAAAATGTGTGTATAAGAATATGTGTATAAAATCGTGTATAAAAACGTGTGTATAAAAATGTGTGTATAAAAACATGTGTATAAAAACGTGTGTAAAAACGTGTGTATAAAAAAGTATGTATAAAAACGTGTGTATAAAAATGAGTGTATAAAAACGTGTAGATAAAAATGTGTGTATAAAAATATGTGTATAAAATCGTGTATAAAAACGTGTGTATAAAACCTGTATAAAATTATATAAAAATGTGTATAAAAACGTGTGTATGAAACGTTTATAGAAATGTGTATAACAACGTGTATAAATTTTAAAGATATTTAGAAAAAAAAAATTATAAGAAAACCAATTTTTTAATTTTTTTAATTTTATTTAAAAAAAAAAAAAAAAAAAAAAAAAAAAAAAAAAAAAGATTTTGTGTTAAGTATAAACGGCCGTTAGTATAAAGGACTAACAGTGCAAATGTTTGTTGCAAACGGTCGTTAGCTAACGGAAAAAACTAACGACAGTTAGCCACGGGGAGAGGATCTGAGAAAAAATCTTTCGAGGGACCAAATCCGTTAAACCACAGGGACGATTTATGAAATTTACTCTATACATTATGATTTTTTATTTTTAGTCCACCAAGTAAAACATTTGAAACATGTTAAGTGGTTAATTACTTAATCGATAATAATACATAATTAAAATAAAATTTTAAAAACCCTGTGCGTATATATGTTTTATAACTAGTCTATTGACAATATGATTTTTATGTGCTTAATGACAACTGCTTTGCCACTAAATACAACTCCGACCACGCTACAATGCTTCATAAAAGTTGCATGTTGAATTTTGTCAAATTTATGAGTATGCTCGGCAAAAGTAATTATTGTTGAAATTGTTAATAAAGTTAATAGATAAGGTGTTGCTGTAAAAAAAATACTTTTTATAAAATACATGAAATAGCATTACAAAATTATGAAATGTTATTATTCTAAAATCTCTTACAAGTCTTATATAGCAAACAAATCTTATACTTTAGGTATACTATTTTTAAAAATAAAATAAAAAAGACTATAATATTCAAATAACGCGATGAAGTTTTTCTATATAGCTTCTCTCACATCTTTAATCAATTACCTAAAGGCCACATTTGGTAGACAGAGTTTAGATATTAGAAATGAAGTAGATGATACAAGATGAGATTGCTTCCAAATGACCCTTACAAAATAACTATACGAGAGCCCTAATAAGCCAAAAGAGTATGGACATTCAGACGATCAGCCCAATAGCAAAAGATATCAACGAGCATATGCATTCCAACCTACGAACAACCATACGAAAACATATTCAAGAGTCATACCTGGTCAATGCACAAAGTAGACTGAAGACAAAAAATTAGCCATTCAAGTCAAAATCAGTTGCAATATGTTATGTTCCACTCATTGAACATGTCATTAGCAAGATTATCTCTACGATCACTTCATCTTTGTGAAGTCTCAACAGTGCTAATAACATTATCATGTTCGTTTCCATCTTGTATGTGATCTGCTAAAACTTCATTATCAAGCGGGTCTTGACTCATTTCTTTACATATGAAATTGTGCATCAAACAACAAGCAATAATGATACGCGACATTGACTCAATTGGATTGCAGTAATTATCGCACAAGATGACCCATCTAGCCTTAATCAAACCAAAACATCTCTCAATAACATTTCATGCGGATGTGTGCTTCATATTATACGACTCCTTATCTGTGGTAGTCGGATGGGACCAATCATTCAGATGTTATCGTTGGCCACGATAAGGAGTTAGAAAACCATCACCATTTGTATAACCAACGTCACAAAGATAATATGATCCTATTAATACCAAATATGTAACTACAATAAGTACGTATGCATTTCGATGTGTTTATGTATAGTTACTTAAATATATGATATAACATACCATGGGTTATTTTTAGACCGCTTGGCCTGCTAATAGCATCTTGAAGTACTCTATTGTCTGTTGATGAACCTTCCCATCCTGCCAAGACATAACTAAACATAAGGTCTCTTGTCCTAAGCATCACTTGCACCTAAATCTCACAATATATACACCACAAATCTCACATGTCTTAACCACCACTTGCACCCACAACCATTTGGTTGGAGAACTTCTCATACAACATGTTCTACTATTGAGACAAAGCCACTTTGATATCTTAAAGATATTTTGAGCATCTTCACTTGATATCTCATACAACATGTTGTACTATTGTCATTCCCTGATGATTCATATCTTCCACTTCTAGATCACTTATTCTCTATGGATAACAACACATTAGGTAGTGAATATATTTTCAAGTAGTAGGTAGTGAATATATTTTCAAGTAGTATTTGATTTCTTTAAGTGTCTCTAATAGAGTCTTGTCGAAGTTGCTCATTGATTTCTTTATGAACAACTCTTGTACACTTAGGCTAATTTATGTCTAAATCTGATTAGAGACTATTTAACACTGAATTAGCTAATTAACATGTTTTAAAGTTTCTTGTTTACACTTATTTTGCCGTAACAATGCGAGCCTGCAACAGTGTATAGCCTTCTGACTTCTGAGTGGGCAAGCTATAATGGTCCATATTTGCACTTGCCCATGTTGTGTTGCATGCCAACCATTCAATATGTTCCATTTACAATTTTTACATGTATGGGAATAATTCTCTATCTATAACCTTTTGGACCACCTAAAAAGCTAAAATTTACATATATATAGTTATGTGGCACTAATTGATAACAAATTTAGTGTGTTTCATGTTGATTTTATATATATTAACCACTAAATGTTTTCATAAGAAAATGATATTTCCTCATACTTTACAGCGTTAACAAAAACATTGACAAGTTATATGAAACACAATAGTATGATATTGGGGCCACGATACACCATGGCTATGGTTGAGCTTGAGCATCACTTTTACAGTATGAGATAAAGAAAGAAGTCAATGGTGCACATGATAGAGTCCTTTTGTTAAAGGTCTGCCCCTTAAAGTGCACAAAAGTATAGGGTGTCCCTTCAGATATACTCAACTTCCAAATAGTTTATTTTAGTACCTTTTCAAATAGAAAAAGAACATTTGATGATCAATATTATATGTCATAGGTGCTCTCTAGAGCTGGCAAATTGGGTACCTGTTAGGACCTGTTAAGGGAAAAAATGTACCATGCAATTTTTTTATTTTTTAAAATAATTGTTTTTAGTATTCTAGGGTTCAATATTTAACTTTTTTCATACATAAAACGTATATCTGTCATATTCAAACCACCAAAACCAAGTGTTAAACGAGTCGTTTTCATGTTTGAAACTTATGTTATTTTCAAACCACCAAAACCAAGTGTTAAACGAGTCGTTTTCATGTTTGAAACTTATGTTATTCGCGCGCTCAAAACCTGTTAAGACACGATTTCCAGCTCTAGTGCTCTCCATGTTACCATGCCCATACATTTAATGTTTCTAGTACAAGCTTCCATCTTTTTAAGTTTATTAATTTCTTAATCATTCTAGTATGCACTTTTCTTAGTCATACATGATTTGTTATTTTGTTATTAGGTTATTTGGATATGCTAAACATGTAAGAGTTGCTATAACTTAAAGTTGTTATATTGTTGCCATCATAGGCGGACAGGAGAAGACAGGGTGGGCACGTGTCTCCTAACGAAAAAATTTGTAGTGTGAAATTTTTGAAATGTATGTCTATTTTTGTAATTTGCTTCCTTAATGAACGATTTGTAGTGTAGATTTTAAATTATCAAAGTTTGCTCCATAATCATAACTTTCTGACTCCGCCCCTATTTATCATGATCAATATAAAGGATTTTTGATACTTGTGAGTTGTGAATTACTTCGTTCAAAAAAAAAAAAAAAAAAAAAAAAAAGTTGTGAAGTACTCACATTAAGATCTCACTTTCTTGCAATTTTTTTTGGAGATACAAGATTTTGTAAAATTCAAATAATGAGTAGAAAGGTAAATAAAATGATTTAGCATTGGGTATCATAAAAAAGCATTATATTTGTCCTAAAATACACTTTTGGATATCGAACAATTTTTTTTCCTCATATGGGTACTGAGCTTTTATTTTTTGGCCTCTTTGAGGCACTTTGTGACGTTTTTGCCCCTCAAATTATTAAAAATTCAGGGGCAAAAATGTCATAAAGTGCATCAAATAGGCCAAAAAATAAAAGTTCAGTACCCATATAAAGAAAAAAATTTGTTCATTACCCAAAATTAACTTTTTTGACACGTATAATGCTTTAATATGGTATTTGACATTTAGCATTTTACATATAATAATGTTTTTGTTCCTCTGATGGTGAAATACTGGAATATATTGCATAAAGATGGTGGCTTCACCTACACAAATTCATTCCAAAATTCCAGGCACAAAAAGATGACTTTTGTAGCCTTTATATTCTATATATCATGCTCTTTGTACTTTTCAAAATGTAAAAAGTTCATAATTACACTTTACTTACCTTTAACAAGTTTAAAATTAGAGTCAAGCAATCCAACATTGTTGTTTGTTGATTTTCACCTACTACTAATTACTGTATCTTTCTTGACCTCGATTATGTCATTTCATATCTATCCTGCTTTTTACGGTTTATAGAAAATGCAAAATAGAAGAAAGTATTTACTTCACCTTTTAAGGACAACTAAGAGCATTAGGTACCTTGACATTACACCCGCGTTATCCCATAATTTGGCTGCAATAACACAACATTAAGGTACCACCGAGCTGCGTTAATGGGGCGTTAACGTGGGAAGTTATCCCATTCACGCAGCGTTAAGCGTGTTTTATATTAAAAAAAAAAATACACTTTACCCCCCGGACAAGTTTTCATTGTTAGATTTCAAGAAACAAAAATTTCATAAGGCCCTTTGTGATTAAGTTTTAACTTGCTTTAATTGGTAAGCAAATAGCCGTTGGAAAAGTTGCCGTTAAGCCTTTTATTCAATTTCAAAGTTAAAGCAACATTACACCAAGTTACAAACGATACATGAAACAAATAAACACGATACGGAAAACAGAAAGACACAATACGAAAATACTTAACATAAAACACCATTACTCATCGCCTATGTCCCATGCCAACGTGTTTCTCAGAATGAACCACATGTTGATATTTAATCCCTCTCCCACCATGGTGTTCATGATAAATTCGGTTTGCATTGCTGAGACGACAATGGTCTTGACTTATAAGCTTCAACTCTTTGTAAATAGCATTATATCTACGACATTCAAGGTTAATTCTATTTCATTGAGCCGTAATACTATTTTTATTACAGTGCTCACCATCAGTCTGATGGTTGAACCTTTGTGTAACGTCATTCCAAAAAGAACGTTCATTCACAAGGCCTCTAGATTCGTGAACTTCAAGCCATACGTTAGCTAGCAAGTATTCTTCTTCCATTGACCAACGATTATTCATTGTAAAATGATGGAGATATTGAATTGTGTGAAAAATTGAATGGTATCGTATGGTATTAATAGGGGTTTATTGAAAGCGGGATACATTTTAAATTCAAAATTCAAACAGAAAGCGGGATACATTTTAAATTCAAATTCAAACAGAAAGCGGGATCTTTTAAACTTTTAAAATTCAAATTCAAAATCACATGTGGATAATATAAGTTGAAATTCAAATTCAAAATAAGAAGCGGGATTTTTTAAACTTTTCAAATGCAAAAAAGGCCCTATATATAGGCTTATCCCGTGGCTGCTTTATACATACACAACACACACAAATACACATAACATTTATCAACTCTCTCAACAACAATGTCTCGCAAAGACTTCTCCCAACAATTCTCAACTCACCGTGACTTCTCCCAATAATTCCCAACTCATCGTGACTTCTCCCAGCAATTCCAAAGTCACCATGACTTTTTCCAGCAATTCCCAAGCTCCAGCATGATTCCGAATGCACCGGTGAACACTCCGCCGGAAGACATCTTTCCAGTATTCTAACAGGATAATGAACCGGTGCCCATTCCACCGATGGAAAACCAACCCATTTGGAGAGGGTTGACTGATGAAGAACTATTTCAGCAAGATATGCAAGAATTGTGACGTGTTAGAGCTGCGGAAGAACGTGAGGCAAGAGAGCGTGAGGCGTACTTAAAATGTAAAGAGGATCGGAGAAACCGTCGAGCAGAATGGTGATGGAAAATGGACTTCCACGTGTGCCATCGAGTGAGGACGATTCGAGTGCCTCCTATTCGACTGACAAGGGCTATGACACAGACTAAATCATTTTCTTGATTCGTAGTTTTATGTTTAATTATCGTAGTTTAATTTACGTATCGTAGTTTATGTTTAAGTATCTTAGTTTAATTTAGATGTTTTATATTTAATTATCGTAGTTTAATTAACATGTTTTATGTTTAATTATTGTAGTTAATGTAATTTGTGGTTAAGTATAATGGTTAATGTAATTTGTGTTTTATAAATGTTTATGTTAGTTTTAAATGAAGTATTTGTTAAAGTTTGGGGTTGAAATTGAAAATAATTGAGGTGAAGGTGAGTTAAGGTGAGTTATAGGTAAGTTAAGGTAAGGGGTGTTTTTTGGTGAGTTAAGGTGAAAAAGTTAAAGCTGATGTGGCGCTAACATGCCACTGAGTTGTTGAATAACTTGGCGTCAAGGTACCTATTGCTCTAATTATTTTTTCACTGTATATACATCACCATCTATCTAATGTTTCTTAAGCAAAATTTGAACCTACGGCCATTTGATTGGAGATCTTCTTATATAACTTTTTGAGACATAAACCTTTTAATTAGGAAAGAATTTTCAAAACTGTACTAACAATATGTATTTGCGACATCGTTGTAAAAGTAGTATATAACTTTTGAGGCTTTGATCTCACATTTCATGCCCATCACGAATGCATTAAGTCCTTGATGTGTATACATCGATCGAGTTTCAAGATTAGCCAAAGTCGTAGTTGGACTTGTGATATGTTTTCGCACTTGGTGATATTGTATTCTATGTACTTTTGTAAAAGTAATTGACTAATCGACTTATCGACATATGGTCATAATGATCTCTAGCAATAATAAAAATTCACAAGCTTTACAACTCAAATTTAATAAGAACAACATCTAAATCACGAGATCATTAAAGTAAATAATATATCATAATCTAGATACATGCCAAAAAAGTTGCAATTGTATGGATCCCACAAAATAGAAAAACTACTACGTATGTAGTTTTGAATTTATATGTATAAAAATACTTCCACGTTGAATTGTAAACCTCAAACGGTCAATTAAAATTCAGGTCAAGTTTGAATTGTCGTGGCTGTATTAATTATTGTATATGTATTTGATGTGATATGCAACCAACGCCATACGTGACACTATATAATTTTCAACACAGGAACCCACATGAAGCTGATGTGGAACGGGTCACGTCCGATTTTAGATCATGAAATATAAATTTTTTATAAAATACGTTTTTTAACACGTGCAACCCTCAATCTTACTTAATAAATTCTTTACAAGGCAATTTTAGTACCAAAAAAGAAAAGAAAAAAAGTTGTGAACACATTCTAAAAAATCATGGATCCGTCACTGCTATGAACGTGATATGTTTTGTTATTTTATTGAGTAATATTATACTCCTATGTATCGTATATGGAGTAACAGTTTTGTTGATGGTGAAGATTTAAAAATTCACAGTACACTAAAATGGTCTAGTCTTATGGATTATTTATACAATATATGATACACGTTGTTGAACGTGGAATTAGTTTATTTCACACTAATTTGCTACCAGTTAATCCAAGTATTTATAAAGAAGATGCTTGATTTTCTTGCAACAAAAAACAAACATCGATAATTATAAATTAATGGTAAATAGTTTAATTAAGTAGTTAACAATTTACATTATTGCTCAATGCTTTTTTATAATAATTTTGATAATAAAATTTGGAAAAGAAAACGACAAGCCTTTCATGTTGCATGAGTTGGTCTCCCAATTATTGGCACATGAGCTTCGCAAGAATTTCCTCTAACTTAATTTTTTTCATTATTCATCAGCGCATAAATGATAATAAACAAATATCTGCGCAAACAATGGCGGAGCTAGAAAAAAATAAATGGGAGGGCCAAAACAAATTTTTTTTCCGGAAAAACATTAAATGAGAGGGCCGAGATGGAAAAACTAAAATTTTAATACATGAAATCGCGAAAAAATATACTAACTGACTTAGGCCTAGAGAGGCCGGGACCCTTCCCGGTCCCTTAATAGCTCCGCCCATGTGCGCAAAGCGACGGTGTATAGCGGCAATTAATTATATTTACGAAACATTGATTTTAGTTTGACTCTTGATGCAAAATTTACGAGTTTAATTTGTAGATGAAGTCTTTCAAAATTGCTTTTGTTGAAATTGTTTCACTTGTAACCATTGGGGTATTGCCCCCATGATATCACCCAACCGCAAGCGTATAATTGACCGGTCGTTAAAGTCTTTTGAAAAATGGGTCATAAGTTCAACACTTCAACCAAACTCCTGAATGGATGTCATTGAAACAATTGCTCATTGTGATATTGTGTAAGTGAAAAGGCATATGTCGACATTCGAAAAAGATCTACAAAGTCAGAGCTCCTCGGTCAAGAAAATTGTTTTACTCGTAAAGAAAAGTGGCTACAATTTTTCTTACATTAAACATAGTCTAAAATCTTATACAGTAGCATTTATTTATTAAAAATAGAAGAAAAGAATAGTATAGCCAGGCATGTGGGGGAGTGGCGGCGTGGTGCGTCAAATGGTCCAAAACTCCAAATAGCATCGCAGCCATGCCCCCTTTGGCCGATTGTGTCATGTTCGATTTACTTAATTCAAGTATTTTCATTGTCTATTACCTATAGCCTATCGGATATAGCTAACAATATATAAAATTATTGAAAACCAATTGGTCAGTTAATCAGTCCATAGAAATGTGAATTTGGATGCAAAGTTAATTACAATATGCGTTTAGTAATATGACTAATATCATATCATCGCGAAGGTATAGTTGACTGGTCATTGAGGTATTTCAAGATATAAGTCATGAGTTCAATCTCAACAATTAGCTAAAGGTTACTAAAACCAGTGTTCTTTACTTGATGCTAGGTCATCAAGGAAGGGGCAGCAGCCAGCAAGCGCTCAAAAAGTGTGTACAAAATGAGGATTTTCTCGTCGATCTATACCTTTTAGAGAAGTATGACGTTTTAACCTCATTTATAAGCCAAAGACCAGTCATAACCTACATGAACCTTAGTTATGAGCGAGCTTATTTTATATGTATCGTTCACTAAACACAATAATAAGTAACACAAAATTAGTAACTTTAAGGGGGAAAAAAAAAAAGAAAAGAAAAAGAAGTTACTATATTATTTAAGAACTTGAACTAAGTTAGGATTCTTTTACTTATTGTGTCTTGTAGCTTTAATGCACATACACGTATCATAATGTCGGATTTAATTTTCTCCCTTCTAGAGAATAACTATTTATTTGTTGTCATATACCTTCCACTAAAGTCTACGATATTGATTGACGAGTTGTGATGTTACAAATTGCAATTAATTTAAGAGCCTCTTGCTTGCTAAACTTCCTACCTTCAAGTTACCTAAACCTACATGGAATACACTGAACCGAATCAAAACTGGACTAGACGAACATAAATTCTAGATCGACCTAAATAGTCACCTTTCGGTCACAACCAAAATCACAAACTAGACATTTATGGATATGCTCTAATAAATTTGGAAAACTTGTTAAAAAGGAAATGAATAATTAGCTCCTTAATCCTTGTTCTAATCTACAAGACAATTTCGCCAACAAAAATGCCACATAAACACAATACACGAATCACAATTCGCCACGTCAGCAACTTGCCCAACACGTACGGACACAAAATATTTACACTTTAAACCCTACACTTTAACCACTTGTTTTAATTCACATTTTCAACTCAATCACTATAAATACACACATACATGTAGGGGTGATCATCGGTCGGAAACCGGACCGGACCGGCCAAGACCGGACCGGACCGAAGACCGAGAACCGGAAAACCATAGACCGAGACCGGACCGAATATGGTCGGTCCGGTCTCGGTCCGGTCTCGGTCCGGTCGGTCTTCGGTCGGTCCGGTCCAATTAGGCAAGTTTTTTCGGGTTTTTGGTCGGTCCGGACCGGACCGGACCGGACCGACAGGACCGAGACCGAATTTGGCAAAAAGCTTAGACCGAGGACCGGACCGAATGTGGTCGGTCCGGTCCGGTCGGTCTCGGTCCGGTCGGTTTTGTCGGTCGGTCCGGTCCGGCCGGTCCGTTTGCTCAGCCCTACATACATGAACATGACACATGTACATCAATACATTTTCTCCTCTCTAAAAATTCTCCAAACTCACCGCCATAAAAAAAAAAGTAAAAATTTTCATATTTTGTCTATACAAATGGCCCCATCAATGGCCGCGCCAGATCGCGTCCCAGCAATGATGCCGGTACAACAACCAGAAATGTTGCTACCGGCATCATATGCTAAGGACGCGGTCATTTCATGGTTTAGAGGCGAATTTGCTGCAGCAAATGCTATTATTGACGCATTATGTAGTCATTTGTCCGAGCTAGAAAATGGTAGACGTGAATATGAGTCTGTTTTCGGGGCGATTCATAATAGGAGGCTGAATTGGATACCGATTCTTCAGATGCAAAAGTATTTCTCGATTGCTGATGTTACTCTAGAGCTTAAAAAAGTGGCTGATGAGAAAACGAGAGTACGAGATATTATTGACGAGGTTAAAGATGTTGATGTTGATGTTTTGGTACGTGTGAATGAGGAAAAAGTGGAAGAGCATGTTGTTGTTGAGTCGAATGATGTTGTTGAAAATGATGATGTCGAGGTTAAGAGAAATGATTTGCCCGATACTGAAATAATTACTGATACAGGTACGTCATTTTTTGCAGTATTTAGTAAGTATATGATTCCGTAGTTTGATCAGGGCGGACCCAAGAGGTTCCTCGAGGTTCACGGAACCCCATGTATTTTTCTCTATATTTGGGTCCGCCTATGGTTATGATACAGGTTTTGATCTATATTTGCATCTAACAATATGTGTTTTGATCTGTATGTATGATATGATTAGATCTTGTTGTCCTGTTTGACGCAAGATTGTTGCTACTTGCTACCCGTTTTTAGTTAAATTTCGTAAACTAAAGGACATGAATGTCAGCATAAATTAGAAGAAAATATTGATTTCATTTTGTTAACATATACTGTATATTTATAATTTTATATAATTCCTTAATAGAATTACCTGTTTGATATACGAGTATATGAATATTAAATTTACCAAAACCAATCAAGTTACAATCAATACACTGATTGAAACTTAAACTGCTTCTGAAAAACAAATATTAAAAAATCATATGACATCAATAAAGTTACAAGCTCCCCTGTTAGATGCCCTGCCTCTTCACTTTCTGAGCAAATATTTATTTATCTATACGTGCTGAAACATGATACATATATGTATATTTTATTTTCATATATGCACAAACTTATAATTATACGGAGCAATAAACTACAAAGAAAATTACATATAACATCAAAAACAGGACAACAAGATCTAATCATATCATACATACAGATCAAAACACATATTGTTAGATGCAAATATAGATCAAAACCTGTATCATAACCATAGGCGGACCCAAATATAGAGAAAAATACATGGGGTTCCGTGAACCTCGAGGAACCTCTTGGGTCCGCCCTGATCAAAACTACGGAATCATATACTTACTAAATACTGCAAAAAATGACGTACCTGTATCAGTAATTATTTCAGTATCGGGCAAATCATTTCTCTTAACCTCGACATCATCATTTTCAACAACATCATTCGACTCAACAACAACATGCTCTTCCACTTTTTCCTCATTCACACGTACCAAAACATCAACATCAACATCTTTAACCTCGTCAATAATATCTCGTACTCTCGTTTTCTCATCAGCCACTTTTTTAAGCTCTAGAGTAACATCAGCAATCGAGAAATACTTTTGCATCTGAAGAATCGGTATCCAATTCAGCCTCCTATTATGAATCGCCCCCGAAAACAGACTCATATTCACGTCTACCATTTTCTAGCTCGGACAAATGACTACATAATGCGTCAATAATAGCATTTGCTGCAGCAAATTCGCCTCTAAACCATGAAATGACCGCGTCCTTAGCATATGATGCCGGTAGCAACATTTCTGGTTGTTGTACCGGCATCATTGCTGGGACGCGATCTGGCGCGGCCATTGATGGGGCCATTTGTATAGACAAAATATGAAAATTTTTACTTTTTTTTTTATGGCGGTGAGTTTGGAGAATTTTTAGAGAGGAGAAAATGTATTGATGTACATGTGTCATGTTCATGTATGATACATGAACATGACACATGTACATCAATACATTTTCTCCTCTCTAAAAATTCTCCAAACTCACCGCCATAAAAAAAAAAGTAAAAATTTTCATATTTTGTCTATACAAATGGCCCCATCAATGGCCGCGCCAGATCGCGTCCCAGCAATGATGCCGGTACAACAACCAGAAATGTTGCTACCGGCATCATATGCTAAGGACGCGGTCATTTCATGGTTTAGAGGCGAATTTGCTGCAGCAAATGCTATTATTGACGCATTATGTAGTCATTTGTCCGAGCTAGAAAATGGTAGACGTGAATATGAGTCTGTTTTCGGGGCGATTCATAATAGGAGGCTGAATTGGATACCGATTCTTCAGATGCAAAAGTATTTCTCGATTGCTGATGTTACTCTAGAGCTTAAAAAAGTGGCTGATGAGAAAACGAGAGTACGAGATATTATTGACGAGGTTAAAGATGTTGATGTTGATGTTTTGGTACGTGTGAATGAGGAAAAAGTGGAAGAGCATGTTGTTGTTGAGTCGAATGATGTTGTTGAAAATGATGATGTCGAGGTTAAGAGAAATGATTTGCCCGATACTGAAATAATTACTGATACAGGTACGTCATTTTTGCAGTATTTAGTAAGTATATGATTCCGTAGTTTTGATCAGGGCGGACCCAAGAGGTTCCTCGAGGTTCACGGAACCCCATGTATTTTTCTCTATATTTGGGTCCGCCTATGGTTATGATACAGGTTTTGATCTATATTTGCATCTAACAATATGTGTTTTGATCTGTATGTATGATATGATTAGATCTTGTTGTCCTGTTTTTGATGTTATATGTAATTTTCTTTGTAGTTTATTGCTCCGTATAATTATAAGTTTGTGCATATATGAAAATAAAATATACATATATGTATCATGTTTCAGCACGTATAGATAAATAAATATTTGCTCAGAAAGTGAAGAGGCAGGGCATCTAACAGGGGAGCTTGTAACTTTATTGATGTCATATGATTTTTTAATATTTGTTTTTCAGAAGCAGTTTAAGTTTCAATCAGTGTATTGATTGTAACTTGATTGGTTTTGGTAAATTTAATATTCATATACTCGTATATCAAACAGGTAATTCTATTAAGGAATTATATAAAATTATAAATATACAGTATATGTTAACAAAATGAAAATCAATATTTTCTTCTAATTTATGCTGACATTCATGTCCTTTAGTTTACGAAATTTAACTAAAAACGGGTAGCAAGTAGCAACAATCTTGCGTCAAACAGCACGGTCACGCCAACCTCTTGAAAAGAAAGACTTTATTTGGTTTGAGTCTGCGTGACGATGAATTTGATCGGAAACCATAGTTACCCACGAAAAAAAAACCTTTTGTCAAGTGAATAAAAAAACTCATTAAGTTTGACAATATTTTCGCAAGGTTTAATAACATGTTTATCTGTTAACTTGAATTTAGAAGATAAATAATCATGTTACCCAACGCGAGTAATGCTAAATTAATTTGAACTTTTCATTCTACATAAGCGATCAACGTTTTACGTAAAGGTTAATGAATTTACCCCAAGTGACAAGAATGTAAAAATTGTTTAACAGTAGCGTGAATTGATAGGAGTGAGCATTTCAATGTCATTCTGAATTGGTGTTAGGGTGGTGGCAACCATACCTCCCAAAAAATTTCATACCTCCCAACCAACCAATAATATCATTCCACCTCACCCACACTTTTTTCATACCTCCCAACCCTTTTTTAGTGGCAACCATACTTTTTTCATACCTCCCAAACCACCATTTTTTTTTTTTTTTTTATTTTTCATAAATAAATAATTTAATAAAAACATAATATTTCATTAATAATTAAAATAAAAATACATAATACTTTAAAAAGAAAATTACACAATACTTGAAAAAAAAAACATAATTATTCTAAAAATCCGTAGGCCATCCATATTTCTCCGCGATCTGACGTTTTTTAGCAATAGTGAAATCTCGCACAGCTTTATTGGTTATGTTATCATGCGGTTCGTTAAAGAACTTCAAGGCCCGAAACAATTGCTTTTCTTGAACACTATCGAGTTGTGCCGCCAACAACTTTTCGGCCAATGCATCATTTGCACGTTTTTTTTCCATCTCCTCCTCCAACATTTGTGATTTTTTAGACGTGTAGGCCTCGAATTGTTCAACAACACTATTCTTTGTCGATGCCTCGCTAGCAATCATTTGTCATAATTACGTTATATTGACTTGGATTCAACGGTGGTGGAGGTTGTGCATAATATTGTTCTTGAAAGAATTGTGGTTGAATCGGTGGTGGAGGTTGAGGATAGTAGGCCGAATGAGGGTGTTGTTGAGTTGCAACTCTCGGACGAAAATGTTGTCCACGAACGCCACGACCACGACCTCTTGAGCTAGATTTTCTTTGATCCATGCTACAATTGATTTTTTGTTGCAAACTTGATATACAGATTTAGAGATGGAGTGAGATTGGAGATGGAGTACTCAAATTGAAATTGAGTTGCAATATATAGGAAATTTTTTTTTTTTTTTTTTTTTCAAACCCCAACGTTCATTTTTTTTTTTTTGTCTCTTCCCCAACGTAAACAACAATTAATGAAACCAACGGATAGAAATTTTCAAACCGCATCGGTGAAAATCCCTGCCCAACCAAACCGCCGAACCAAACCGCTGGGGTGGCGGCGGTGTTCCCTGGCGGTTTGGAGGCAAACCGCTGCCCCAGCGGTACCATTGCCACCACTCTTAGCAATTGACAGTTAGTTTCGGGAATAGTGAAACTATTCTAACAAAATTACTGGGCCAATATATGGGGGACCTCGCCACTTTTTATATATAAAAAAAGAGCAAACCTCTACAAGAAGTTTCCCTTTAAGAACGGCAACAAGTAACACCAACTTAGCTCAAACCGGTAAAGCTAAGTTGGTGTTACTAGTTCAATGTTGTTTGTACCCAACTAAAATTGACATGAAACCTCTTAGGGTGTGTTTGGTAGAGAGAAATTAAGGTAGAGAAATGGAAATGGCTTTAATTCTCGTGTTTGGTAAGCCAAAGAAATGGAAAAGCGGAGAAATGTGAACTCTCGAGAAATCATCTCTTTGTAATTTGATTTCCATCCCATTTTGGGTGGAATTGGGAATTCTCCGCCTTTTTTTTTTTTTTTTTAACAAAATAAATATGTTTTTAAAAATAATTTAAAAAAAATATATTTTTTCTAAATATATTTTTTTAGAATTGTTATTTAGAAAAAATAATTTTTTAA
>JARVZY010002367.1:0-82000 GCA_030686995.1 Artemisia argyi | reverse complement strand
AGAACTAGGTTACGTTTGGAGGCGAAATAATAAAATCTGGAATTAGTTTTTATTATTCCAGAACTAGGTTTTCGCTTGGAGGCGAAATAATAAAATCTGAGGTTAGTTTTTATTATTCCAGAACTAGGTTTTCGCTTGGAGGCGAAATAATAAAATCTGGAGTTAGTTTTTATAAATACAGAACAAGGTTATTGCTTGGAGGTGAAATAATAAAATCTGGAGTTAGTTTTTATTAATCCAAAACTAGGTTTTCGTATGGAGGCGAAATAATAAAATATGGAGTTAGTTTTTGTTAATCCAGAACTAGGTTACGTTTGGAGGCGAAATAATAAAATCTGGAGTTAGTTTTTATTAATGCAGAACTAGGTTTTCGCTTGGAGGCGAAATAATAAAATTTGGGGTTAGTTTTTATTATTCCAGGACTAGGTTTTCGCTTGGAGGCGAAATAATAAAATCTGAAGTTAGTTTTTATAAATACAGAACAAGGTTATCGCTTGGAGGTGAAATAATAAAATCTGGAGTTAGTTTTTATTAATCCAAAACTAGGTTTTCGCATGGAGGCGAAATAATAAAATCCGAAGTTAGTTTTTATTTATCCAGAACTGGGTTTTTACTTGGATGTGAAATAATAAAATCTAAAGTTAGTTTTTATTAATCCGGAACAAGGTTTTTGCTTGGAGGTGAAATAATAAAATCTGGAGTTAGTTTTTATTAATCAAGAACTAGGTTTCGCTTGGAAGCGAAATAATAAAATCTGGAGTTAGCTTTTATTAATGCAGAACTAGGTTTTTGCTTGGAGGCGAAATAATAAAATCTGGGGTTAGTTTTATTAACCAGAACTAGGTTTTCGCTTGGGGGCGAAATAATTAAATATGGAGTTAGTTTTTATAAATACAGAACTACGTTATCGCTTGGAGGCGAAATAATAAAGTCTAAAGTTAGTTTTTATTAATCTCGTACTAGGTTTTTACTTGGAGGCGAAATAATAAAATCTAGGCTTAGTTTTTATTAATCCAGAACTAGGTTTTCGCTTGGAGGTGAAATAATAAAATCTGGAGTTAATTTTTATTTCTCCAGAACTAGGTTTTTACTTGGATGTGAAATAATAAAATCTAAAGTTAGTTTTTATTAATCCAGAACTAGGTTTTCGAACGGAGGCGAAATAATAAAATCTGGAGTTAGTTTTATTAATCCAGTACTAGGTTACGTTTGGAGGCGAAATAATAAAATCTGGAGTTAGTTTATATTAATGCAGAACTAGGTTTTCGCTTGGAGGCAAAATAATAAAATCTGGGGTTACTTTTTGTTATTCCAGAACTAGGTTTTCTCTTGGAGGCGAAATAATAAAATCTGTAGTTAGTTTTTATAAATACAGAACAAGGTTATCGCTTGGAGGTGAAATAATAAAATCTGGAGTTAGTTTTTATTAATCCAAAACTAGGTTTTCGCATGGAGGCGAAATAATAAAATCCGGAGTTAGTTGTTATTTATCCAGAACTAGGTTTTTACTTGGATGTGAAATAATAAAATCTAAAGTTAGTTTTTATTAATCCAGAACTAGGTTTATGCTTGGAGGCGAAATGATAAAATCTAGGCTTCGTTTTTATTAATCCAGAACTAGGTTTTCACTTGGAGGTGAAATAATAAAATCTGGAGTTAATTTTTATTTCTCCAGAACTAGGTTTTTACTTGGATGTGAAATAATAAAATCTAAAGTTAGTTTTTATTAATCCAGAACTAGGTTTTTGCTTGGAGCCGAAATAATAAAATCTGGAGTTAGTTTTTATTAATCCAGAACTAGGTTACGTTTGGAGGCGAAATAATAAAATCTGGAATTAGTTTTTATTAATGCAGAACTAGGTTTTCGCTTGGAGGCGAAATAATAAAATCTGAGGTTAGTTTTTATTATTCCAGAACTAGGTTTTCGCTTGGAGGCGAAATAATAAAATCTGGAGTTAGTTTTTATAAATACAGAACAAGGTTATTGCTTGGAGGTGAAATAATAAAATCTGGAGTTAGTTTTTATTAATCTAAAACTAGGTTTTCGCATGGAGGCGAAATAATAAAATATGGAGTTAGTTTTTATTAATCCAGAACTAGGTTACATTTGGAGGCGAAATAATAAAATCTGGAGTTAGTTTATATTAATGCAGAACTAGGTTTTCGCTTGGAGGCAAAATAATAAAATCTGGGGTTACTTTTTCTTATTCCAGAACTAGGTTTTCTCTTGGAGGCGAAATAATAAAATCTGTAGTTAGTTTTTATAAATACAGAACAAGGTTATCGCTTGGAGGTGAAATAATAAAATCTGGAGTTAGTTTTTATTAATCCAAAACTAGGTTTTCGCATGGAGGCGAAATAATAAAATCCGGAGTAAGTTGTTATTTATCCAGAACTAGGTTTTTACTTGGATGTGAAATAATAAAATCTAAAGTTAGTTTTTATTAATCCAGAACTAGGTTTATGCTTGGAGGCGAAATGATAAAATCTAGGCTTCGTTTTTATTAATCCAGAACTAGGTTTTCGCTTGGAGGTGAAATAATAAAATCCGGAGTTAATTTTTATTTCTCCAGAACTAGGTTTTTACTTGGATGTGAAATAATAAAATCTAAAGTTAGTTTTTATTAATCCAGAACTAGGTTTATGCTTGGAGGCGAAATGATAAAATCTAGGCTTCGTTTTTATTAATCCAGAACTAGGTTTTCGCTTGGAGGTGAAATAATAAAATCCGTAGTTAATTTTTATTTCTCCAGAACTAGGTTTTTACTTGGATGTGAAATAATAAAATCTAAAGTTAGTTTTTATTAATCCAGAACTAGGTTTTTGCTTGGAGCCGAAATAATAAAATCTGGAGTTAGTTTTTATTAATCCTGAACTAGGTTACGTTTGGAGGCGAAATAACAAAATCTGGAATTAGTTTTTATTAATGCAGAACTAGGTTTTCGCTTGGAGGCGAAATAATAAAATCTGGGGTTAGTTTTTATTATTCCAGGACTAGGTTTTCGCTTGGAGGCGAAATAATAAAATCTGGAGTTAGTTTTTATAAATACAGAACAAGGTTATCACTTGGAGGTGAAATAATAAAATCTGGAGTTAGTTTTTATTAATCCAAAACTAGGTTTTCGAACGGAGGCGAAATAATAAAATCTGGAGTTAGTTTTATTAATCCAGTACTAGGTTACGTTTGGAGGCGAAATAATAAAATCTGGAGTTAGTTTATATTAATGCAGAACTAGGTTTTTGCTTGGAGGCAAAATAATAAAATCTGGGGTTACTTTTTGTTATTCCAGAACTAAGTTTTCTCTTGGAGGCGAAATAATAAAATCTGTAGTTAGTTTTTATAAATACAGAACAAGGTTATCGCTTGGAGGTGAAATAATAAAATCTGGAGTTAGTTTTTATTAATCCAAAACTAGGTTTTCGCATGGAGGCGAAATAATAAAATCCGGAGTTAGTTGTTATTTATCCAGAACTAGGTTTTTACTTGGATGTGAAATAATAAAATCTAAAGTTAGTTTTTATTAATCCAGAACTAGGTTTATGCTTGGAGGCGAAATGATAAAATCTAGGCTTCGTTTTTATTAATCCAGAACTAGGTTTTCGCTTGGAGGTGAAATAATAAAATCCGGAGTTAATTTTTATTTCTCCAGAACTAGGTTTTTACTTGGATGTGAAATAATAAAATCTAAAGTTAGTTTTTATTAATCCAGAACTAGGTTTTTGCTTGGAGCCGAAATAATAAAATCTGGAGTTAGTTTTTATTAATCCAGAACTAGGTTACGTTTGGAGGCGAAATAATAAAATCTGGAATTAGTTTTTATTAATGCAGAACTAGGTTTTCGCTTGGAGGCGAAATAATAAAATCTGAGGTTAGTTTTTATTATTCCAGAACTAGGTTTTCGCTTGGAGGCGAAATAATAAAATCTGGAGTTAGTTTTTATAAATACAGAACAAGGTTATTGCTTGGAGGTGAAATAATAAAATCTGGAGTTAGTTTTTATTAATCTAAAACAAGGTTTTCGCATGGAGGCGAAATAATAAAATATGGAGTTAGTTTTTATTAATCCAGAACTAGGTTTCGTTTGGAGGCGAAATAATAAAATCTGGAGTTAGTTTTTATTAATGCAGAACTAGGTTTTCGCTTGGAGGCGAAATAATAAAATCTGGAGTTAGTTTATATTAATGCAGAACTAGGTTTTCGCTTGGAGGCAAAATAATAAAATCTGGGGTTACTTTTTGTTATTCCAGAACTAGGTTTTCTCTTGGAGGCGAAATAATAAAATCTGTAGTTAGTTTTTATAAATACAGAACAAGGTTATCGCTTGGAGGTGAAATAATAAAATCTGGAGTTAGTTTTTATTAATCCAAAACTAGGTTTTCGCATGGAGGCGAAATAATAAAATCCGGAGTAAGTTGTTATTTATCCAGAACTAGGTTTTTACTTGGATGTGAAATAATAAAATCTAAAGTTAGTTTTTATTAATCCAGAACTAGGTTTATGCTTGGAGGCGAAATGATAAAATCTAGGCTTCGTTTTTATTAATCCAGAACTACGTTTTCGCTTGGAGGTGAAATAATAAAATCCGGAGTTAATTTTTATTTCTCCAGAACTAGGTTTTTATTTGGATGTGAAATAATAAAATCTAAAGTTAGTTTTTATTAATCCAGAACTAGGTTTATGCTTGGAGGCGAAATGATAAAATCTAGGCTTCGTTTTTATTAATCCAGAACTAGGTTTTCGCTTGGAGGTGAAATAATAAAATCCGGAGTTAATTTTTATTTCTCCAGAACTAGGTTTTTACTTGGATGTGAAATAATAAAATCTAAAGTTAGTTTTTATTAATCCAGAACTAGGTTTTTGCTTGGAGCCGAAATAATAAAATCTGGAGTTAGTTTTTATTAATCCAGAACTAGGTTACGTTTGGAGGCGAAATAATAAAATCTGGAATTAGTTTTTATTAATGCAGAACTAGGTTTTCGCTTGGAGGCGAAATAATAAAATCTGGGGTTAGTTTTTATTATTCCAGGACTAGGTTTTCGCTTGGAGGCGAAATAATAAAATCTGGAGTTAGTTTTTATAAATACAGAACAAGGTTATCGCCTGGAGGTGAAATAATAAAATTTGGAGTTAGTTTTTATTAATCCAAAACTAGGTTTTCGAACGGAGGCGAAATAATAAAATCTGGAGTTAGTTTTATTAATCCAGTACTAGGTTACGTTTGGAGGCGAAATAATAAAATCTGGAGTTAGTTTATATTAATGCAGAACTAGGTTTTCGCTTGGAGGCAAAATAATAAAATCTGGGGTTACTTTTTGTTATTCCAGAACTAGGTTTTCTCTTGGAGGCGAAATAATAAAATCTGTAGTTAGTTTTTATAAATACAGAACAAGGTTATCGCTTGGAGGTGAAATAATAAAATCTGGAGTTAGTTTTTATTAATCCAAAACTAGGTTTTCGCATGGAGGCGAAATAATAAAATCCGGAGTTAGTTGTTATTTATCCAAAACTAGGTTTTTACTTGGATGTGAAATAATAAAATCTAAAGTTAGTTTTTATTAATCCAGAACTAGGTTTATGCTTGGAGGCGAAATGATAAAATCTAGGCTTCGTTTTTATTAATCCAGAACTAGGTTTTCGCTTGGAGGTGAAATAATAAAATCCGGAGTTAATTTTTATTTCTCCAGAACTAGGTTTTTACTTGGATGTGAAATAATAAAATCTAAAGTTAGTTTTTATTAATCCAGAACTAGGTTTTTGCTTGGAGCCGAAATAATAAAATCTGGAGTTAGTTTTTATTAATCCAGAACTAGGTTACGTTTGGAGGCGAAATAATAAAATCTGGAATTAGTTTTTATTAATGCAGAACTAGGTTTTCGCTTGGAGGCGAAATAATAAAATCTGAGGTTAGTTTTTATTATTCCAGAACTAGGTTTTCGCTTGGAGGCGAAATAATAAAATCTGGAGTTAGTTTTTATAAATACAGAACAAGGTTATTGCTTGGAGGTGAAATAATAAAATCTGGAGTTAGTTTTTATTAATCCAAAACTAGGTTTTCGTATGGAGGCGAAATAATAAAATATGGAGTTAGTTTTTATTAATCCAGAACTAGGTTACGTTTGGAGGCGAAATAATAAAATCTGGAGTTAGTTTTTATTAATGCAGAACTAGGTTTTCGCTTGGAGGCGAAATAATAAAATCTGGGGTTAGTTTTTATTATTCCAGGACTAGGTTTTCGCTTGGAGGCGAAATAATAAAATCTGGAGTTAGTTTTTATAAATACAGAACAAGGTTATCGCTTGGAGGTGAAATAATAAAATCTGGAGTTAGTTTTTATTAATCCAAAACTAGGTTTTCGAACGGAGGCGAAATAATAAAATCTGGAGTTAGTTTTATTAATCCAGTACTAGGTTACGTTTGGAGGCGAAATAAAAAAATCTGGAGTTAGTTTATATTAATGCAGAACTAGGTTTTCGCTTGGAGGCAAAATAATAAAATCTGGGGTTACTTTTTGTTATTCCAGAACTAGGTTTTCTCTTGGAGGCGAAATAATAAAATCTGTAGTTAGTTTTTATAAATACAGAACAAGGTTATCGCTTGGAGGTGAAATAATAAAATCTGGAGTTAGTTTTTATTAATCCAAAACTAGGTTTTCGCATGGAGGCGAAATAATAAAATCCGGAGTTAGTTGTTATTTATCCAGAACTAGGTTTTTACTTGGATGTGAAATAATAAAATCTAAAGTTAGTTTTTATTAATCCAGAACTAGGTTTATGCTTGGAGGCGAAATGATAAAATCTAGGCTTCGTTTTTATTAATCCAGAACTAGGTTTTCACTTGGAGGTGAAATAATAAAATCCGGAGTTAATTTTTATTTCTCCAGAACTAGGTTTTACTTGGATGTGAAATAATAAAATCTAAAGTTAGTTTTTATTAATCCAGAACTAGGTTTTTGCTTGGAGCCGAAATAATAAAATCTGGAGTTAGTTTTTATTAATCCAGAACTAGGTTACGTTTGGAGGCGAAATAATAAAATCTGGAATTAGTTTTTATTAATGCAGAACTAGGTTTTCGCTTGGAGGCGAAATAATAAAATCTGAGGTTAGTTTTTATTATTCCAGAACTAGGTTTTCGCTTGGAGGCGAAATAATAAAATCTGGAGTTAGTTTTTATAAATACAGAACAAGGTTATTGCTTGGAGGTGAAATAATAAAATCTGGAGTTAGTTTTTATTAATCTAAAACTAGGTTTTCGCATGGAGGCGAAATAATAAAATATGGAGTTAGTTTTTATTAATCCAGAACTAGGTTACGTTTGGAGGCGAAATAATAAAATCTGGAGTTAGTTTTTATTAATGCAGAACTAGGTTTTCGCTTGGAGGCGAAATAATAAAATCTGGGGTTAGTTTTTATTATTCCAGGACTAGGTTTTCGCTTGGAGGCGAAATAATAAAATCTGGAGTTAGTTTTTATAAATACAGAACAAGGTTATCGCTTGGAGGTGAAATAATAAAATCTGGAGTTAGTTTTTATTAATCCAAAACTAGGTTTTCGAACGGAGGCGAAATAATAAAATCTGGAGTTAGTTTTATTAATCCAGAACTAGGTTACGTTTGGAGGCGAAATAATAAAATCTGGAGTTAGTTTATATTAATGCAGAACTAGGTTTTCGCTTGGAGGCAAAATAATAAAATCTGGGTTTACTTTTTGTTATTCCAGAACTAGGTTTTCTCTTGGAGGCGAAATAATAAAATCTGTAGTTAGTTTTTATAAATACAGAACAAGGTTATCGCTTGGAGGTGAAATAATAAAATCTGGAGTTAGTTTTTATTAATCCAAAACTAGGTTTTCGCATGGAGGTGAAATAATAAAATCCGGAGTAAGTTGTTATTTATCCAGAACTAGGTTTTTACTTGGATGTGAAATAATAAAATCTAAAGTTAGTTTTTATTAATCCAGAACTAGGTTTATGCTTGGAGGCGAAATGATAAAATCTAGGCTTCGTTTTTATTAATCCAGAACTAGGTTTTCGCTTGGAGGTGAAATAATAAAATCCGGAGTTAATTTTTATTTCTCCAGAACTAGGTTTTTACTTGGATGTGAAATAATAAAATCTAAAGTTAGTTTTTATTAATCCAGAACTAGGTTTATGCTTGGAGGCGAAATGATAAAATCTAGGCTTCGTTTTTGTTAATCCAGAACTAGGTTTTCGCTTGGAGGTGAAATAATAAAATCCGTAGTTAATTTTTATTTCTCCAGAACTAGGTTTTTACTTGGATGTGAAATAATAAAATCTAAAGTTAGTTTTTATTAATCCAGAACTAGGTTTTTGCTTGGATCCGAAATAATAAAATCTGGAGTTAGTTTTTATTAATCCAGAACTAGGTTACGTTTGGAGGCGAAATAATAAAATCTGGAATTAGTTTTTATTAATGCAGAACTAGGTTTTCGCTTGGAGGCGAAATAATAAAATCTGGGGTTAGTTTTTATTATTCCAGGACTAGGTTTTCGCCTGGAGGCGAAATAATAAAATCTGGAGTTAGTTTTTATAAATACAGAACAAGGTTATCGCTTGGAGGTGAAATAATAAAATCTGGAGTTAGTTTTTATTAATCCAAAACTAGGTTTTCGAACGGAGGCGAAATAATAAAATCTGGAGTTAGTTTTATTAATCCAGTACTAGGTTACGTTTGGAGGCGAAATAATAAAATCTGGAGTTAGTTTATATTAATGCAGAACTAGGTTTTTGCTTGGAGGCAAACTAATAAAATCTGGGGTTACTTTTTGTTATTCCAGAACTAGGTTTTCTCTTGGAGGCGAAATAATAAAATCTATAGTTAGTTTTTATAAATACATAACAAGGTTATCGCTTGGAGGTGAAATAATAAAATCTGGAGTTAGTTTTTATTAATCCAAAACTAGGTTTTCGCATGGAGGCGAAATAATAAAATCCGGAGTTAGTTGTTATTTATCCAGAACTAGGTTTTTACTTGGATGTGAAATAATAAAATCTAAAGTTAGTTTTTATTAATCCAGAACTAGGTTTATGCTTGGAGGCGAAATGATAAAATCTAGGCTTCGTTTTTATTAATCCAGAACTAGGTTTTCGCTTGGAGGTGAAATAATAAAATCCGGAGTTAATTTTTATTTCTCCAGAACTAGGTTTTTACTTGGATGTGAAATAATAAAATCTAAAGTTAGTTTTTATTAATCCAGAACTAGGTTTTTGCTTGGAGCCGAAATAATAAAATCTGGAGTTAGTTTTTATTAATCCAGAACTAGGTTACGTTTGGAGGCGAAATAATAAAATCTGGAATTAGTTTTTATTAATGCAGAACTAGGTTTTCGCTTGGAGGCGAAATAATAAAATCTGAGGTTAGTTTTTATTATTCCAGAACTAGGTTTTCGCTTGGAAGCGAAATAATAAAATCTGGAGTTAGTTTTTATAAATACAGAACAAGGTTATCGCTTGGAGGTGAAATAATAAAATCTGGAGTTAGTTTTTATTAATCCAAAACTAGGTTTTCGCATGGAGGCGAAATAATAAAATCCGGAGTTAGTTGTTATTTATCCAAAACTAGGTTTTTACTTGGATGTGAAATAATAAAATCTAAAGTTAGTTTTTATTAATCCAGAACTAGGTTTATGCTTGGAGGCGAAATGATAAAATCTAGGCTTCGTTTTTATTAATCCAGAACTAGGTTTTCGCTTGGAGGTGAAATAATAAAATCCGGAGTTAATTTTTATTTCTCCAGAACTAGGTTTTTACTTGGATGTGAAATAATAAAATCTAAAGTTAGTTTTTATTAATCCAGAACTAGGTTTTTGCTTGGAGCCGAAATAATAAAATCTGGAGTTAGTTTTTATTAATCCAGAACTAGGTTACGTTTGGAGGCGAAATAATAAAATCTGGAATTAGTTTTTATTAATGCAGAACTAGGTTTTCGCTTGGAGGCGAAATAATAAAATCTGAGGTTAGTTTTTATTATTCCAGAACTAGGTTTTCGCTTGGAGGCGAAATAATAAAATCTGGAGTTAGTTTTTATAAATACAGAACAAGGTTATTGCTTGGAGGTGAAATAATAAAATCTGGAGTTAGTTTTTATTAATCCAAAACTAGGTTTTCGTATGGAGGCGAAATAATAAAATATGGAGTTAGTTTTTATTAATCCAGAACTAGGTTACGTTTGGAGGCAAAATAATAAAATCTGGAGTTAGTTTTTATTAATGCAGAACTAGGTTTTCGCTTGGAGGCGAAATAATAAAATCTGGGGTTAGTTTTTATTATTCCAGGACTAGGTTTTCGCTTGGAGGCGAAATAATAAAATCTGGAGTTAGTTTTTATAAATACAGAACAAGGTTATCGCTTGGAGGTGAAATAATAAAATCTGGAGTTAGTTTTTATTAATCCAAAACTAGGTTTTCGAACGGAGGCGAAATAATAAAATCTGGAGTTAGTTTTATTAATCCAGTACTAGGTTACGTTTGGAGGCGAAATAAAAAAATCTAGAGTTAGTTTATATTAATGCAGAACTAGGTTTTCGCTTGGAGGCAAAATAATAAAATCTGGGGTTACTTTTTGTTATTCCAGAACTAGGTTTTCTCTTGGAGGCGAAATAATAAAATCTGTAGTTAGTTTTTATAAATACAGAACAAGGTTATCGCTTGGAGGTGAAATAATAAAATCTGGAGTTAGTTTTTATTAATCCAAAACTAGGTTTTCGCATGGAGGCGAAATAATAAAATCCGGAGTTAGTTGTTATTTATCCAGAACTAGGTTTTTACTTGGATGTGAAATAATAAAATCTAAAGTTAGTTTTTATTAATCCAGAACTAGGTTTATGCTTGGAGGCGAAATGATAAAATCTAGGCTTCGTTTTTATTAATCCAGAACTAGGTTTTCACTTGGAGGTGAAATAATAAAATCCGGAGTTAATTTTTATTTCTCCAGAACTAGGTTTTACTTGGATGTGAAATAATAAAATCTAAAGTTAGTTTTTATTAATCCAGAACTAGGTTTTTGCTTGGAGCCGAAATAATAAAATCTGGAGTTAGTTTTTATTAATCCAGAACTAGGTTACGTTTGGAGGCGAAATAATAAAATCTGGAATTAGTTTTTATTAATGCAGAACTAGGTTTTCGCTTGGAGGCGAAATAATAAAATCTGAGGTTAGTTTTTATTATTCCAGAACTAGGTTTTCGCTTGGAGGCGAAATAATAAAATCTGGAGTTAGTTTTTATAAATACAGAACAAGGTTATTGCTTGGAGGTGAAATAATAAAATCTGGAGTTAGTTTTTATTAATCTAAAACTAGGTTTTCGCATGGAGGCGAAATAATAAAATATGGAGTTAGTTTTTATTAATCCAGAACTAGGTTACGTTTGGAGGCGAAATAATAAAATCTGGAGTTAGTTTTTATTAATGCAGAACTAGGTTTTCGCTTGGAGGCGAAATAATAAAATCTGGGGTTAGTTTTTATTATTCCAGGACTAGGTTTTCGCTTGGAGGCGAAATAATAAAATCTGGAGTTAGTTTTTATAAATACAGAACAAGGTTATCGCTTGGAGGTGAAATAATAAAATCTGGAGTTAGTTTTTATTAATCCAAAACTAGGTTTTCGAACGGAGGCGAAATAATAAAATCTGGAGTTAGTTTTATTAATCCAGAACTAGGTTACGTTTGGAGGCGAAATAATAAAATCTGGAGTTAGTTTATATTAATGCAGAACTAGGTTTTCGCTTGGAGGCAAAATAATAAAATCTGGGGTTACTTTTTGTTATTCCAGAACTAGGTTTTCTCTTGGAGGCGAAATAATAAAATCTGTAGTTAGTTTTTATAAATACAGAACAAGGTTATCGCTTTGAGGTGAAATAATAAAATCTGGAGTTACTTTTTATTAATCCAAAACTAGGTTTTCGCATGGAGGTGAAATAATAAAATCCGGAGTAAGTTGTTATTTATCCAGAACTAGGTTTTTACTTGGATGTGAAATAATAAAATCTAAAGTTAGTTTTTATTAATCCAGAACTAGGTTTATGCTTGGAGGCGAAATGATAAAATCTAGGCTTCGTTTTTATTAATCCAGAACTAGGTTTTCGCTTGGAGGTGAAATAATAAAATCCGGAGTTAATTTTTATTTCTCCAGAACTAGGTTTTTACTTGGATGTGAAATAATAAAATCTAAAGTTAGTTTTTATTAATCCAGAACTAGGTTTATGCTTGGAGGCGAAATGATAAAATCTAGGCTTCGTTTTTATTAATCCAGAACTAGGTTTTCGCTTGGAGGTGAAATAATAAAATCCGTAGTTAATTTTTATTTCTCCAGAACTAGGTTTTTACTTGGATGTGAAATAATAAAATCTAAAGTTAGTTTTTATTAATCCAGAACTAGGTTTTTGCTTGGAGCCGAAATAATAAAATCTGGAGTTAGTTTTTATTAATCCAGAACTAGGTTACGTTTGGAGGCGAAATAATAAAATCTGGAATTAGTTTTTATTAATGCAGAACTAGGTTTTCGCTTGGAGGCGAAATAATAAAATCTGAGGTTAGTTTTTATTATTCCAGAACTAGGTTTTCGCTTGGAGGCGAAATAATAAAATCTGGAGTTAGTTTTTATAAATACAGAACAAGGTTATTGCTTGGAGGTGAAATAATAAAATCTGGAGTTAGTTTTTATTAATCCAAAACTAGGTTTTCGTATGGAGGCGAAATAATAAAATATGGAGTTAGTTTTTATTAATCCAGAACTAGGTTACGTTTGGAGGCGAAATAATAAAATCTGGAGTTAGTTTTTATTAATGCAGAACTAGGTTTTCGCTTGGAGGCGAAATAATAAAATCTGGGGTTAGTTTTTATTATTCCAGGACTAGGTTTTCGCTTGGAGGCGAAATAATAAAATCTGGAGTTAGTTTTTATAAATACAGAACAAGGTTATCGCTTGGAGGTGAAATAATAAAATCTGGAGTTAGTTTTTATTAATCCAAAACTAGGTTTTCGAACGGAGGCGAAATAATAAAATCTGGAGTTAGTTTTATTAATCCAGTACTAGGTTACGTTTGGAGGCGAAATAAAAAAATCTGGAGTTAGTTTATATTAATGCAGAACTAGGTTTTCGCTTGGAGGCAAAATAATAAAATCTGGGGTTACTTTTTGTTATTCCAGAACTAGGTTTTCTCTTGGAGGCGAAATAATAAAATCTGTAGTTAGTTTTTATAAATACAGAACAAGGTTATCGCTTGGAGGTGAAATAATAAAATCTGGAGTTAGTTTTTATTAATCCAAAACTAGGTTTTCGCATGGAGGCGAAATAATAAAATCCGGAGTTAGTTGTTATTTATCCAGAACTAGGTTTTTACTTGGATGTGAAATAATAAAATCTAAAGTTAGTTTTTATTAATCCAGAACTAGGTTTATGCTTGGAGGCGAAATGATAAAATCTAGGCTTCGTTTTTATTAATCCAGAACTAGGTTTTCACTTGGAGGTGAAATAATAAAATCCGGAGTTAATTTTTATTTCTCCAGAACTAGGTTTTACTTGGATGTGAAATAATAAAATCTAAAGTTAGTTTTTATTAATCCAGAACTAGGTTTTTGCTTGGAGCCGAAATAATAAAATCTGGAGTTAGTTTTTATTAATCCAGAACTAGGTTACGTTTGGAGGCGAAATAATAAAATCTGGAATTAGTTTTTATTAATGCAGAACTAGGTTTTCGCTTGGAGGCGAAATAATAAAATCTGAGGTTAGTTTTTATTATTCCAGAACTAGGTTTTCGCTTGGAGGCGAAATAATAAAATCTGGAGTTAGTTTTTATAAATACAGAACAAGGTTATTGCTTGGAGGTGAAATAATAAAATCTGGAGTTAGTTTTTATTAATCTAAAACTAGGTTTTCGCATGGAGGCGAAATAATAAAATATGGAGTTAGTTTTTATTAATCCAGAACTAGGTTACGTTTGGAGGCGAAATAATAAAATCTGGAGTTAGTTTTTATTAATGCAGAACTAGGTTTTCGCTTGGAGGCGAAATAATAAAATCTGGGGTTAGTTTTTATTATTCCAGGACTAGGTTTTCGCTTGGAGGCGAAATAATAAAATCTGGAGTTAGTTTTTATAAATACAGAACAAGGTTATCGCTTGGAGGTGAAATAATAAAATCTGGAGTTAGTTTTTATTAATCCAAAACTAGGTTTTCGAACGGAGGCGAAATAATAAAATCTGGAGTTAGTTTTATTAATCCAGAACTAGGTTACGTTTGGAGGCGAAATAATAAAATCTGGAGTTAGTTTATATTAATGCAGAACTAGGTTTTCGCTTGGAGGCAAAATAATAAAATCTGGGGTTACTTTTTGTTATTCCAGAACTAGGTTTTCTCTTGGAGGCGAAATAATAAAATCTGTAGTTAGTTTTTATAAATACAGAACAAGGTTATCGCTTGGAGGTGAAATAATAAAATCTGGAGTTACTTTTTATTAATCCAAAACTAGGTTTTCGCATGGAGGTGAAATAATAAAATCCGGAGTAAGTTGTTATTTATCCAGAACTAGGTTTTTACTTGGATGTGAAATAATAAAATCTAAAGTTAGTTTTTATTAATCCAGAACTAGGTTTATGCTTGGAGGCGAAATGATAAAATCTAGGCTTCGTTTTTATTAATCCAGAACTAGGTTTTCGCTTGGAGGTGAAATAATAAAATCCGGAGTTAATTTTTATTTCTCCAGAACTAGGTTTTTACTTGGATGTGAAATAATAAAATCTAAAGTTAGTTTTTATTAATCCAGAACTAGGTTTATGCTTGGAGGCGAAATGATAAAATCTAGGCTTCGTTTTTATTAATCCAGAACTAGGTTTTCGCTTGGAGGTGAAATAATAAAATCCGTAGTTAATTTTTATTTCTCCAGAACTAGGTTTTTACTTGGATGTGAAATAATAAAATCTAAAGTTAGTTTTTATTAATCCAGAACTAGGTTTTTGCTTGGAGCCGAAATAATAAAATCTGGAGTTAGTTTTTATTAATCCAGAACTAGGTTACGTTTGGAGGCGAAATAATAAAATCTGGAATTAGTTTTTATTAATGCAGAACTAGGTTTTCGCTTGGAGGCGAAATAATAAAATCTGGGGTTAGTTTTTATTATTCCAGGACTAGGTTTTCGCTTGGAGGCGAAATAATAAAATCTGGAGTTAGTTTTTATAAATACAGAACAAGGTTATCGCTTGGAGGTGAAATAATAAAATCTGGAGTTAGTTTTTATTAATCCAAAACTAGGTTTTCGAACGGAGGCGAAATAATAAAATCTGGAGTTAGTTTTATTAATCCAGTACTAGGTTACGTTTGGAGGCGAAATAATAAAATCTGGAGTTAGTTTATATTAATGCAGAACTAGGTTTTTGCTTGGAGGCAAACTAATAAAATCTGGGGTTACTTTTTGTTATTCCAGAACTAGGTTTTCTCTTGGAGGCGAAATAATAAAATCTGTAGTTAGTTTTTATAAATACATAACAAGGTTATCGCTTGGAGGTGAAATAATAAAATCTGGAGTTAGTTTTTATTAATCCAAAACTAGGTTTTCGCATGGAGGCGAAATAATAAAATCCGGAGTTAGTTGTTATTTATCCAGAACTAGGTTTTTACTTGGATGTGAAATAATAAAATCTAAAGTTAGTTTTTATTAATCCAGAACTAGGTTTATGCTTGGAGGCGAAATGATAAAATCTAGGCTTCGTTTTTATTAATCCAGAACTAGGTTTTCGCTTGGAGGTGAAATAATAAAATCCAGAGTTAATTTTTATTTCTCCAGAACTAGGTTTTTACTTGGATGTGAAATAATAAAATCTAAAGTTAGTTTTTATTAATCCAGAACTAGGTTTTTGCTTGGAGCCGAAATAATAAAATCTGGTGTTAGTTTTTATTAATCCAGAACTAGGTTACATTTCGAGGCGAAATGATAAAATCTGGAATTAGTTTTTATTAATGCAGAACTAGGTTTTCGCTTGGAGGCGAAATAATAAAATCTGAGGTTAGTTTTTATTATTCCAGAACTAGGTTTTCGCTTGGAAGCGAAATAATAAAATCTGGAGTTAGTTTTTATAAATACAGAACAAGGTTATTGCTTGGAGGTGAAATAATAAAATCTGGAGTTAGTTTTTATTAATCTAAAACTAGGTTTTCGCATGGAGGCGAAATAATAAAATATGGAGTTAGTTTTTATTAATCCAGAACTAGGTTACGTTTGGAGGCGAAATAATAAAATCTGGAGTTAGTTTTTATTAATGCAGAAATAGGTTTTCGCTTGGAGGCGAAATAATAAAATCTGGGGTTAGTTTTTATTATTCCAGGACTAGGTTTTCGCTTGGAGGCGAAATAATAAAATCTGGAGTTAGTTTTTATAAATACAGAACAAGGTTATCGCTTGGAGGTGAAATAATAAAATCTGGAGTTAGTTTTTATTAATCCAAAACTAGGTTTTCGAACGGAGGCGAAATAATAAAATCTGGAGTTAGTTTTATTAATCCAGAACTAGGTTACGTTTGGAGGCGAAATAATAAAATCTGGAGTTAGTTTATATTAATGCAGAACTAGGTTTTCGCTTGGAGGCAAAATAATAAAATCTGGGGTTACTTTTTGTTATTCCAGAACTAGGTTTTCTCTTGGAGGCGAAATAATAAAATCTGTAGTTAGTTTTTATAAATACAGAACAAGGTTATCGCTTGGAGGTGAAATAATAAAATCTGGAGTTAGTTTTTATTAATCCAAAACTAGGTTTTCGCATGGAGGCGAAATAATAAAATCCGGAGTAAGTTGTTATTTATCCAGAACTAGGTTTTTACTTGGATGTGAAATAATAAAATCTAAAGTTAGTTTTTATTAATCCAGAACTAGGTTTATGCTTGGAGGCGAAATGATAAAATCTAGGCTTCGTTTTTATTAATCCAGAACTAGGTTTTCGCTTGGAAGTGAAATAATAAAATCCGGAGTTAATTTTTATTTCTCCAGAACTAGGTTTTTACTTGGATGTGAAATAATAAAATCTAAAGTTAGTTTTTATTAATCCAGAACTAGGTTTATGCTTGGAGGCGAAATGATAAAATCTAGGCTTCGTTTTTATTAATCCAGAACTAGGTTTTCGCTTGGAGGTGAAATAATAAAATCCGTAGTTAATTTTTATTTCTCCAGAACTAGGTTTTTGCTTGGAGCCGAAATAATAAAATCTGGAGTTAGTTTTTATTAATCCAGAACTAGGTTACGTTTGGAGGCGAAATAATAAAATCTGGAATTAGTTTTTATTAATGCAGAACTAGGTTTTCGCTTGGAGGCGAAATAATAAAATCTGGGGTTAGTTTTTATTATTCCAGGACTAGGTTTTCGCTTGGAGGCGAAATAATAAAATCTGGAGTTAGTTTTTATAAATACAGAACAAGGTTATCGCTTGGAGGTGAAATAATAAAATCTGGAGTTAGTTTTTATTAATCCAAAACTAGGTTTTCGAACGGAGGCGAAATAATAAAATCTGGAGTTAGTTTTATTAATCCAGTACTAGGTTACGTTTGGAGGCGAAATAATAAAATCTGGAGTTAGTTTATATTAATGCAGAACTAGGTTTTTGCTTGGAGGCAAACTAATAAAATCTGGGGTTACTTTTTGTTATTCCAGAACTAGGTTTTCTCTTGGAGGCGAAATAATAAAATCTGTAGTTAGTTTTTATAAATACATAACAAGGTTATCGCTTGGAGGTGAAATAATAAAATCTGGAGTTAGTTTTTATTAATCCAAAACTAGGTTTTCGCATGGAGGCGAAATAATAAAATCCGGAGTTAGTTGTTATTTATCCAGAACTAGGTTTTTACTTGGATGTGAAATAATAAAATCTAAATTTAGTTTTTATTAATCCAGAACTAGGTTTATGCTTGGAGGCGAAATGATAAAATCTAGGCTTCGTTTTTATTAATCCAGAACTAGGTTTTCGCTTGGAGGTGAAATAATAAAATCCGGAGTTAATTTTTATTTCTCCAGAACTAGGTTTTTACTTGGATGTGAAATAATAAAATCTAAAGTTAGTTTTTATTAATCCAGAACTAGGTTTTTGCTTGGAGCCGAAATAATAAAATCTGGAGTTAGTTTTTATTAATCCAGAACTAGGTTACGTTTGGAGGCGAAATAATAAAATCTGGAATTAGTTTTTATTAATGCAGAACTAGGTTTTCGCTTGGAGGCGAAATAATAAAATCTGAGGTTAGTTTTTATTATTCCAGAACTAGGTTTTCGCTTGGAAGCGAAATAATAAAATCTGGAGTTAGTTTTTATAAATACAGAACAAGGTTATTGCTTGGAGGTGAAATAATAAAATCTGGAGTTAGTTTTTATTAATCTAAAACTAGGTTTTCGCATGGAGGCGAAATAATAAAATATGGAGTTAGTTTTTATTAATCCAGAACTAGGTTACGTTTGGAGGCGAAATAATAAAATCTGGAGTTAGTTTTTATTAATGCAGAAATAGGTTTTCGCTTGGAGGCGAAATAATAAAATCTGGGGTTAGTTTTTATTATTCCAGGACTAGGTTTTCGCTTGGAGGCGAAATAATAAAATCTGGAGTTAGTTTTTATAAATACAGAACAAGGTTATCGCTTGGAGGTGAAATAATAAAATCTGGAGTTAGTTTTTATTAATCCAAAACTAGGTTTTCGAACGGAGGCGAAATAATAAAATCTGGAGTTAGTTTTATTAATCCAGAACTAGGTTACGTTTGGAGGCGAAATAATAAAATCTGGAGTTAGTTTATATTAATGCAGAACTAGGTTTTCGCTTGGAGGCAAAATAATAAAATCTGGGGTTACTTTTTGTTATTCCAGAACTAGGTTTTCTCTTGGAGGCGAAATAATAAAATCTGTAGTTAGTTTTTATAAATACAGAACAAGGTTATCGCTTGGAGGTGAAATAATAAAATCTGGAGTTAGTTTTTATTAATCCAAAACTAGGTTTTCGCATGGAGGCGAAATAATAAAATCCGGAGTAAGTTGTTATTTATCCAGAACTAGGTTTTTACTTGGATGTGAAATAATAAAATCTAAAGTTAGTTTTTATTAATCCAGAACTAGGTTGATGCTTGGAGGCGAAATGATAAAATCTAGGCTTCGTTTTTATTAATCCAGAACTAGGTTTTCGCTTGGAGGTGAAATAATAAAATCCGGAGTTAATTTTTATTTCTCCAGAACTAGGTTTTTACTTGGATGTGAAATAATAAAATCTAAAGTTAGTTTTTATTAATCCAGAACTAGGTTTATGCTTGGAGGGGAAATAATAAAATCTAGGCTTCGTTTTTATTAATCGAGAACTAGGTTTTCGCTTGGAGGTAAAATAATAAAATCCGGAGTTAATTTTTATTTCTCCAGAACTAGGTTTTTACTTGGATGTGAAATAATAAAATCTAAAGTTAGTTTTTATTAATCCAGAACAAGGTTTTTGCTTGGAGCCGAAATAATAAAATCTGGAGTTAGTTTTTATTAATCCAGAACTAGGTTACGTTTGGAGGCGAAATAATAAAATCTGGAATTAGTTTTTATTAATGCAGAACTAGGTTTTCGCTTGGAGGCGAAATAATAAAATCTGGGGCTAGTTTTTATTATTCCAGAACTAGGTTTTTGCTTGGAGGCGAAATAATAAAATCTGGAGTTAGTTTTTATAAATACAGAAAAAGGTTATTGCTTGGAGGTGAAATAATAAAATCTGGAGTTAGTTTTTATTAATCTAAAACTAGGTTTTCGCATGGAGGCGAAATAATAAAATATGGAGTTAGTTTTTATTAATCCAGAACTAGGTTACGTTTGGAGGCGAAATAATAAAATCTGGAGTTAGTTTTTATTAATGCAGAACTAGGTTTTCGCTTGGAGGCGAAATAATAAAATCTGGGGTTAGTTTTTATTATTCCAGGACTAGGTTTTCGCTTGGAGGCGAAATAATAAAATCTGGAGTTAGTTTTTATAAATACAGAACAAGGTTATCGCTTGGAGGTGAAATAATAAAATCTGGAGTTAGTTTTTATTAATCCAAAACTAGGTTTTCGAACGGAGGCGAAATAATAAAATCTGGAGTTAGTTTTATTAATCCAGAACTAGGTTACGTTTGGAGGCGAAATAATAAAATCTGGAGTTAGTTTATATTAATGCAGAACTAGGTTTTCGCTTGGAGGCAAAATAATAAAATCTGGGGTTACTTTTTGTTATTCCAGAACTAGGTTTTCTCTTGGAGGCGAAATAATAAAATCTGTAGTTAGTTTTTATAAATACAGAACAAGGTTATCGCTTGGAGGTGAAATAATAAAATCTGGAGTTAGTTTTTATTAATCCAAAACTAGGTTTTCGCATGGAGGCGAAATAATAAAATCCGGAGTAAGTTGTTATTTATCCAGAACTAGGTTTTTACTTGGATGTGAAATAATAAAATCTAAAGTTAGTTTTTATTAATCCAGAACTAGGTTTATGCTTGGAGGCGAAATGATAAAATCTAGGCTTCGTTTTTATTAATCCAGAACTAGGTTTTCGCTTGGAAGTGAAATAATAAAATCCGGAGTTAATTTTTATTTCTCCAGAACTAGGTTTTTACTTGGATGTGAAATAATAAAATCTAAAGTTAGTTTTTATTAATCCAGAACTAGGTTTATGCTTGGAGGCGAAATGATAAAATCTAGGCTTCGTTTTTATTAATCCAGAACTAGGTTTTCGCTTGGAGGTGAAATAATAAAATCCGTAGTTAATTTTTATTTCTCCAGAACTAGGTTTTTGCTTGGAGCCGAAATAATAAAATCTGGAGTTAGTTTTTATTAATCCAGAACTAGGTTACGTTTGGAGGCGAAATAATAAAATCTGGAATTAGTTTTTATTAATGCAGAACTAGGTTTTCGCTTGGAGGCGAAATAATAAAATCTGGGGTTAGTTTTTATTATTCCAGGATTAGGTTTTCGCTTGGAGGCGAAATAATAAAATCTGGAGTTAGTTTTTATAAATACAGAACAAGGTTATCGCTTGGAGGTGAAATAATAAAATCTGGAGTTAGTTTTTATTAATCCAAAACTAGGTTTTCGAACGGAGGCGAAATAATAAAATCTGGAGTTAGTTTTATTAATCCAGTACTAGGTTACGTTTGGAGGCGAAATAATAAAATCTGGAGTTAGTTTATATTAATGCAGAACTAGGTTTTTGCTTGGAGGCAAACTAATAAAATCTGGGGTTACTTTTTGTTATTCCAGAACTAGGTTTTCTCTTGGAGGCGAAATAATAAAATCTGTAGTTAGTTTTTATAAATACATAACAAGGTTATCGCTTGGAGGTGAAATAATAAAATCTGGAGTTAGTTTTTATTAATCCAAAACTAGGTTTTCGCATGGAGGCGAAATAATAAAATCCGGAGTTAGTTGTTATTTATCCAGAACTAGGTTTTTACTTGGATGTGAAATAATAAAATCTAAAGTTAGTTTTTATTAATCCAGAACTAGGTTTATGCTTGGAGGCGAAATGATAAAATCTAGGCTTCGTTTTTATTAATCCAGAACTAGGTTTTCGCTTGGAGGTGAAATAATAAAATCCGGAGTTAATTTTTATTTCTCCAGAACTAGGTTTTTACTTGGATGTGAAATAATAAAATCTAAAGTTAGTTTTTATTAATCCAGAACTAGGTTTTTGCTTGGAGCCGAAATAATAAAATCTGGAGTTAGTTTTTATTAATCCAGAACTAGGTTACGTTTGGAGGCGAAATAATAAAATCTGGAATTAGTTTTTATTAATGCAGAACTAGGTTTTCGCTTGGAGGCGAAATAATAAAATCTGAGGTTAGTTTTTATTATTCCAGAACTAGGTTTTCGCTTGGAAGCGAAATAATAAAATCTGGAGTTAGTTTTTATAAATACAGAACAAGGTTATTGCTTGGAGGTGAAATAATAAAATCTGGAGTTAGTTTTTATTAATCTAAAACTAGGTTTTCGCATGGAGGCGAAATAATAAAATATGGAGTTAGTTTTTATTAATCCAGAACTAGGTTACGTTTGGAGGCGAAATAATAAAATCTGGAGTTAGTTTTTATTAATGCAGAAATAGGTTTTCGCTTGGAGGCGAAATAATAAAATCTGGGGTTAGTTTTTATTATTCCAGGACTAGGTTTTCGCTTGGAGGCGAAATAATAAAATCTGGAGTTAGTTTTTATAAATACAGAACAAGGTTATCGCTTGGAGGTGAAATAATAAAATCTGGAGTTAGTTTTTATTAATCCAAAACTAGGTTTTCGAACGGAGGCGAAATAATAAAATCTGGAGTTAGTTTTATTAATCCAGAACTAGGTTACGTTTGGAGGCGAAATAATAAAATCTGGAGTTAGTTTATATTAATGCAGAACTAGGTTTTCGCTTGGAGGCAAAATAATAAAATCTGGGGTTACTTTTTGTTATTCCAGAACTAGGTTTTCTCTTGGAGGCGAAATAATAAAATCTGTAGTTAGTTTTTATAAATACAGAACAAGGTTATCGCTTGGAGGTGAAATAATAAAATCTGGAGTTAGTTTTTATTAATCCAAAACTAGGTTTTCGCATGGAGGCGAAATAATAAAATCCGGAGTAAGTTGTTATTTATCCAGAACTAGGTTTTTACTTGGATGTGAAATAATAAAATCTAAAGTTAGTTTTTATTAATCCAGAACTAGGTTTATGCTTGGAGGCGAAATGATAAAATCTAGGCTTCGTTTTTATTAATCCAGAACTAGGTTTTCGCTTGGAGGTGAAATAATAAAATCCGGAGTTAATTTTTATTTCTCCAGAACTAGGTTTTTACTTGGATGTGAAATAATAAAATCTAAAGTTAGTTTTTATTAATCCAGAACTAGGTTTATGCTTGGAGGCGAAATGATAAAATCTAGGCTTCGTTTTTATTAATCCAGAACTAGGTTTTCGCTTGGAGGTAAAATAATAAAATCCGGAGTTAATTTTTATTTCTCCAGAACTAGGTTTTTACTTGGATGTGAAATAATAAAATCTAAAGTTAGTTTTTATTAATCCAGAACAAGGTTTTTGCTTGGAGCCGAAATAATAAAATCTGGAGTTAGTTTTTATTAATCCAGAACTAGGTTACGTTTGGAGGCGAAATAATAAAATCTGGAATTAGTTTTTATTAATGCAGAACTAGGTTTTCGCTTGGAGGCGAAATAATAAAATCTGGGGCTAGTTTTTATTATTCCAGAACTAGGTTTTTGCTTGGAGGCGAAATAATAAAATCTGGAGTTAGTTTTTATAAATACAGAACAAGGTTATTGCTTGGAGGTGAAATAATAAAATCTGGAGTTAGTTTTTATTAATCTAAAACTAGGTTTTCGCATGGAGGCGAAATAATAAAATATGGAGTTAGTTTTTATTAATCCAGAACTAGGTTACGTTTGGAGGCGAAATAATAAAATCTGGAGTTAGTTTTTATTAATGCAGAACTAGGTTTTCGCTTGGAGGCGAAATAATAAAATCTGGGGTTAGTTTTTATTATTCCAGGACTAGGTTTTCGCTTGGAGGCGAAATAATAAAATCTGGAGTTAGTTTTTATAAATACAGAACAAGGTTATCGCTTGGAGGTGAAATAATAAAATCTGGAGTTAGTTTTTATTAATCCAAAACTAGGTTTTCGAACGGAGGCGAAATAATAAAATCTGGAGTTAGTATTATTAATCCAGAACTAGGTTACGTTTGGAGGCGAAATAATAAAATCTGGAGTTAGTTTATATTAATGCAGAACTAGGTTTTCGCTTGGAGGCAAAATAATAAAATCTGGGGTTACTTTTTGTTATTCCAGAACTAGGTTTTCTCTTGGAGGCGAAATAATAAAATCTGTAGTTAGTTTTTATAAATACAGAACAAGGTTATCGCTTGGAGGTGAAATAATAAAATCTGGAGTTAGTTTTTATTAATCCAAAACTAGGTTTTCGCATGGAGGCGAAATAATAAAATCCGGAGTAAGTTGTTATTTATCCAGAACTAGGTTTTTACTTGGATGTGAAATAATAAAATCTAAAGTTAGTTTTTATTAATCCAGAACTAGGTTTATGCTTGGAGGCGAAATGATAAAATCTAGGCTTCGTTTTTATTAATCCAGAACTAGGTTTTCGCTTGGAGGTGAAATAATAAAATCCGGAGTTAATTTTTATTTCTCCAGAACTAGGTTTTTACTTGGATGTGAAATAATAAAATCTAAAGTTAGTTTTTATTAATCCAGAACTAGGTTTTTGCTTGGAGTCGAAATAATAAAATCTGGAGTTAGTTTTTATTAATCCAGAACTAGGTTACGTTTGGAGGCGAAATAATAAAATCTGGAATTAGTTTTTATTAATGCAGAACTAGGTTTTCGCTTGGAGGCGAAATAATAAAATCTGGGGTTAGTTTTTATTATTCCAGAACTAGGTTTTCGCTTGGAGGCGAAATAATAAAATCTGGAGTTAGTTTTTATAAATACAGAACAAGGTTATTGCTTGGAGGTGAAATAATAAAATCTGGAGTTAGTTTTTATTAATCCAAAACTAGGTTTTCGCATGGAGGCGAAATAATAAAATATGGAGTTAGTTTTTATTAATCCAGAACTAGGTTACGTTTGGAGGCGAAATAATAAAATCTGGAGTTAGTTTTTATTAATGCAGAACTAGGTTTTCGCTTGGAGGCGAAATAATAAAATTTGGGGTTAGTTTTTATTATTCCAGGACTAGGTTTTCGCTTGGAGGCGAAATAATAAAATCTGGAGTTAGTTTTTATAAATACAGAACAAGGTTATCGCTTGGAGGTGAAATAATAAAATCTGGAGTTAGTTTTTATTAATCCAAAACTAGGTTTTCGCATGGAGGCGAAATAATAAAATCCGGAGTTAGTTGTTATTTATCCAGAACTAGGTTTTTACTTGGATGTGAAATAATAAAATCTAAAGTTAGTTTTTATTAATCCGGAACAAGGTTTTTGCTTGGAGGTGAAATAATAAAATCTGGAGTTAGTTTTTATTAATCAAGAACTAGGTTTCGCTTGGAAGCGAAATAATAAAATCTGGAGTTAGCTTTTATTAATGCAGAACTAGGTTTTTGCTTGGAGGCGAAATAATAAAATCTGGGGTTAGTTTTATTAACCAGAACTAGGTTTTCGCTTGGGGGCGAAATAATTAAATATGGAGTTAGTTTTTATAAATACAGAACTACGTTATCGCTTGGAGGCGAAATAATAAAGTCTAAAGTTAGTTTTTATTAATCTCGTACTAGGTTTTTACTTGGAGGCGAAATAATAAAATCTAGGCTTAGTTTTTATTAATCCAGAACTAGGTTTTCGCTTGGAGGTGAAATAATAAAATCTGGAGTTAATTTTTATTTCTCCAGAACTAGGTTTTTACTTGGATGTGAAATAATAAAATCTAAAGTTAGTTTTTATTAATCCAGAACTAGGTTTTTGCTTGGAGCCGAAATAATAAAATCTCGAGTTAGTTTTTATTAATCCAGAACTAGGTTATGTTTGGAGGCGAAATAATAAAATCTGGAATTAGTTTTTATTAATGCAGAACTAGGTTTTCGCTTGGGGGCGAAATAATAAAATATGGGGTTACTTTTTATTATTCCAGAACTAGGTTTTTGCTTGGAGGCGAAATATTAAAATTTGGAGTTAGTTTTTATAAATACAGAACAAGGTTATTGCTTGGAGGTGAAATAATAAAATCTGTAGTTAGTTTTTATTAATCCAGAACTAGGTTACGTTTGGAGGCAAAATAATAAAATCTGGAGTTAGTTTTTATTAATGCAGAACTTGGTTTTCGCTTTGAGGCGAAATAATAAAATCTGGGGTTAGTTTTTATTATTCCAGGACTAGGTTTTCGCTTGGAGGCGAAATAATAAAATCTGGAGTTAGTTTTTATAAATACAGAACAAGGTTATCGCTTGGAGGTGAAATAATAAAATCTGGAGTTAGTTTTTATTAATCCAAAACTAGGTTTTCGCATGGAGGCGAAATAATAAAATCCGGAGTTAGTTGTTATTTATCCAAAACTAGGTTTTTACTTGGATGTGAAATAATAAAATCTAAAGTTAGTTTTTATTAATCCGGAACAAGGTTTTTGCTTGGAGGTGAAATAATAAAATCTGGAGTTAGTTTTTATTAATCAAGAACTAGGTTTCGCTTGGAAGCGAAATAATAAAATCTGGAGTTAGCTTTTATTAATGCAGAACTAGGTTTTTGCTTGGAGGCGAAATAATAAAATCTGGGGTTAGTTTTATTAACCAGAACTAGGTTTTCGCTTGGGGGCGAAATAATTAAATATGGAGTTAGTTTTTATAAATACAGAACTACGTTATCGCTTGGAGGCGAAATAATAAAGTCTAAAGTTAGTTTTTATTAATCTCGTACTAGGTTTTTACTTGGAGGCGAAATAATAAAATCTAGGCTTAGTTTTTATTAATCCAGAACTAGGTTTTCGCTTGGAGGTGAAATAATAAAATCCGGAGTTAATTTTTATTTCTCCAGAACTAGGTTTTTACTTGGATGTGAAATAATAAAATCTACAGTTAGTTTTTATTAATCCAGAACTAGGTTTTTGCTTGGAACGAAATAATAAAATCTGGAGTTAGTTTTTATTAATCCAGAACTAGGTTATGTTTGGAGGCGAAATAATAAAATCTGGAATTAGTTTTTATAAATGCAGAACTAGGTTTTCGCTTGGAGGCGAAATAATAAAATCTGGGGTTACTTTTTATTATTCCAGAACTAGGTTTTCGCTTGGAGGCGAAATAATAAAATTTGGAGTTAGTTTTTATAAATACAGAACAAGGTTATTGCTTGGAGGTGAAATAATAAAATCTGGAGTTAGTTTTTATTAATCCAAAACTAGGTTTTCACATGGAGGCGAAATAATAAAATATGGAGTTAGTTTTTATTAATCCAGAACAAGGTTACGTTTGGAGGCGAAATAATAAAATCTGGAGTTAGTTTTTATTAATGCAGAACTAGGTTTTCGCTTGGAGGCGAAATAATAAAATTTGGGGTTAGTTTTTATTATTCCAGGACTAGGTTTTCGCTTGGAGGCGAAATAATAAAATCTGAAGTTAGTTTTTATAAATACAGAACAAGGTTATCGCTTGGAGGTGAAATAATAAAATCTGGAGTTAGTTTTTATTAATCCAAAACTAGGTTTTCGCATGGAGGCGAAATAATAAAATCCGAAGTTAGTTTTTATTTATCCAGAACTGGGTTTTTACTTGGATGTGAAATAATAAAATCTAAAGTTAGTTTTTATTAATCCGGAACAAGGTTTTTGCTTGGAGGTGAAATAATAAAATCTGGAGTTAGTTTTTATTAATCAAGAACTAGGTTTCGCTTGGAAGCGAAATAATAAAATCTGGAGTTAGCTTTTATTAATGCAGAACTAGGTTTTTGCTTGGAGGCGAAATAATAAAATCTGGGGTTAGTTTTATTAACCAGAACTAGGTTTTCGCTTGGGGGCGAAATAATTAAATATGGAGTTAGTTTTTATAAATACAGAACTACGTTATCGCTTGGAGGCGAAATAATAAAGTCTAAAGTTAGTTTTTATTAATCTCGTACTAGGTTTTTACTTGGAGGCGAAATAATAAAATCTAGGCTTAGTTTTTATTAATCCAGAACTAGGTTTTCGCTTGGAGGTGAAATAATAAAATCCGGAGTTAATTTTTATTTCTCCAGAACTAGGTTTTTACTTGGATGTGAAATAATAAAATCTACAGTTAGTTTTTATTAATCCAGAACTAGGTTTTTGCTTGGAACGAAATAATAAAATCTCGAGTTAGTTTTTATTAATCCAGAACTAGGTTATGTTTGGAGGCGAAATAATAAAATCTGGAATTAGTTTTTATAAATGCAGAACTAGGTTTTCGCTTGGAGGCGAAATAATAAAATCTGGGGTTACTTTTTATTATTCCAGAACTAGGTTTTCGCTTGGAGGCGAAATAATAAAATTTGGAGTTAGTTTTTATAAATACAGAACAAGGTTATTGCTTGGAGGTGAAATAATAAAATCTGGAGTTAGTTTTTATTAATCCAAAACTAGGTTTTCACATGGAGGCGAAATAATAAAATATGGAGTTAGTTTTTATTAATCCAGAACAAGGTTACGTTTGGAGGCGAAATAATAAAATCTGGAGTTAGTTTTTATTAATGCAGAACTAGGTTTTCGCTTGGAGGCGAAATAATAAAATTTGGGGTTAGTTTTTATTATTCCAGGACTAGGTTTTCGCTTGGAGGCGAAATAATAAAATCTGAAGTTAGTTTTTATAAATACAGAACAAGGTTATCGCTTGGAGGTGAAATAATAAAATCTGGAGTTAGTTTTTATTAATCCAAAACTAGGTTTTCGCATGGAGGCGAAATAATAAAATCCGAAGTTAGTTTTTATTTATCCAGAACTGGGTTTTTACTTGGATGTGAAATAATAAAATCTAAAGTTAGTTTTTATTAATCCGGAACAAGGTTTTTGCTTGGAGGTGAAATAATAAAATCTGGAGTTAGTTTTTATTAATCAAGAACTAGGTTTCGCTTGGAAGCGAAATAATAAAATCTGGAGTTAGCTTTTATTAATGCAGAACTAGGTTTTTGCTTGGAGGCGAAATAATAAAATCTGGGGTTAGTTTTATTAACCAGAACTAGGTTTTCGCTTGGGGGCGAAATAATTAAATATGGAGTTAGTTTTTATAAATACAGAACTACGTTATCGCTTGGAGGCGAAATAATAAAGTCTAAAGTTAGTTTTTATTAATCTCGTACTAGGTTTTTACTTGGAGGCGAAATAATAAAATCTAGGCTTAGTTTTTATTAATCCAGAACTAGGTTTTCGCTTGGAGGTGAAATAATAAAATCTGGAGTTAATTTTTATTTCTCCAGAACTAGGTTTTTACTTGGATGTGAAATAATAAAATCTAAAGTTAGTTTTTATTAATCCAGAACTAGGTTTTTGCTTGGAGCCGAAATAATAAAATCTCGAGTTAGTTTTTATTAATCCAGAACTAGGTTATGTTTGGAGGCGAAATAATAAAATCTGGAATTAGTTTTTATTAATGCAGAACTAGGTTTTCGCTTGGAGGCGAAATAATAAAATCTGGGGTTACTTTTTATTATTCCAGAACTAGGTTTTTGCTTGGAGGCGAAATAATAAAATTTGGAGTTAGTTTTTATAAATACAGAACAAGGTTATTGCTTGGAGGTGAAATAATAAAATCTGTAGTTAGTTTTTATTAATCCAGAACTAGGTTACGTTTGGAGGCAAAATAATAAAATCTGGAGTTAGTTTTTATTAATGCAGAACTTGGTTTTCGCTTTGAGGCGAAATAATAAAATCTGGGGTTAGTTTTTATTATTCCAGGACTAGGTTTTCGCTTGGAGGCGAAATAATAAAATCTGGAGTTAGTTTTTATAAATACAGAACATGGTTATCGCTTGGAGGTGAAATAATAAAATCTGGAGTTAGTTTTTATTAATCCAAAACTAGGTTTTCGCATGGAGGCGAAATAATAAAATCCGGAGTTAGTTGTTATTTATCCAGAACTAGGTTTTTACTTGGATGTGAAATAATAAAATCTAAAGTTAGTTTTTATTAATCCGGAACAAGGTTTTTGCTTGGAGGTGAAATAATAAAATCTGGAGTTAGTTTTTATTAATCAAGAACTAGGTTTCGCTTGGAAGCGAAATAATAAAATCTGGAGTTAGCTTTTATTAATGCAGAACTAGGTTTTTGCTTGGAGGCGAAATAATAAAATCTGGGGTTAGTTTTATTAACCAGAACTAGGTTTTCGCTTGGGGGCGAAATAATTAAATATGGAGTTAGTTTTTATAAATACAGAACTACGTTATCGCTTGGAGGCGAAATAATAAAGTCTAAAGTTAGTTTTTATTAATCTCGTACTAGGTTTTTACTTGGAGGCGAAATAATAAAATCTAGGCTTAGTTTTTATTAATCCAGAACTAGGTTTTCGCTTGGAGGTGAAATAATAAAATCCGGAGTTAATTTTTATTTCTCCAGAACTAGGTTTTTACTTGGATGTGAAATAATAAAATCTACAGTTAGTTTTTATTAATCCAGAACTAGGTTTTTGCTTGGAACGAAATAATAAAATCTGGAGTTAGTTTTTATTAATCCAGAACTAGGTTATGTTTGGAGGCGAAATAATAAAATCTGGAATTAGTTTTTATTAATGCAGAACTAGGTTTTCGCTTGGAGGCGAAATAATAAAATCTGGGGTTACTTTTTATTATTCCAGAACTAGGTTTTCGCTTGGAGGCGAAATAATAAAATTTGGAGTTAGTTTTTATAAATACAGAACAAGGTTATTGCTTGGAGGTGAAATAATAAAATCTGGAGTTAGTTTTTATTAATCCAAAACTAGGTTTTCACATGGAGGCGAAATAATAAAATATGGAGTTAGTTTTTATTAATCCAGAACAAGGTTACGTTTGGAGGCGAAATAATAAAATCTGGAGTTAGTTTTTATTAATGCAGAACTAGGTTTTCGCTTGGAGGCGAAATAATAAAATTTGGGGTTAGTTTTTATTATTCCAGGACTAGGTTTTCGCTTGGAGGCGAAATAATAAAATCTGAAGTTAGTTTTTATAAATACAGAACAAGGTTATCGCTTGGAGGTGAAATAATAAAATCTGGAGTTAGTTTTTATTAATCCAAAACTAGGTTTTCGCATGGAGGCGAAATAATAAAATCCGAAGTTAGTTTTTATTTATCCAGAACTGGGTTTTTACTTGGATGTGAAATAATAAAATCTAAAGTTAGTTTTTATTAATCCGGAACAAGGTTTTTGCTTGGAGGTGAAATAATAAAATCTGGAGTTAGTTTTTATTAATCAAGAACTAGGTTTCGCTTGGAAGCGAAATAATAAAATCTGGAGTTAGCTTTTATTAATGCAGAACTAGGTTTTTGCTTGGAGGCGAAATAATAAAATCTGGGGTTAGTTTTATTAACCAGAACTAGGTTTTCGCTTGGGGGCGAAATAATTAAATATGGAGTTAGTTTTTATAAATACAGAACTACGTTATCGCTTGGAGGCGAAATAATAAAGTCTAAAGTTAGTTTTTATTAATCTCGTACTAGGTTTTTACTTGGAGGCGAAATAATAAAATCTAGGCTTAGTTTTTATTAATCCAGAACTAGGTTTTCGCTTGGAGGTGAAATAATAAAATCCGGAGTTAATTTTTATTTCTCCAGAACTAGGTTTTTACTTGGATGTGAAATAATAAAATCTACAGTTAGTTTTTATTAATCCAGAACTAGGTTTTTGCTTGGAACGAAATAATAAAATCTGGAGTTAGTTTTTATTAATCCAGAACTAGGTTATGTTTGGAGGCGAAATAATAAAATCTGGAATTAGTTTTTATAAATGCAGAACTAGGTTTTCGCTTGGAGGCGAAATAATAAAATCTGGGGTTACTTTTTATTATTCCAGAACTAGGTTTTCGCTTGGAGGCGAAATAATAAAATTTGGAGTTAGTTTTTATAAATACAGAACAAGGTTATTGCTTGGAGGTGAAATAATAAAATCTGGAGTTAGTTTTTATTAATCCAAAACTAGGTTTTCACATGGAGGCGAAATAATAAAATATGGAGTTAGTTTTTATTAATCCAGAACAAGGTTACGTTTGGAGGCGAAATAATAAAATCTGGAGTTAGTTTTTATTAATGCAGAACTAGGTTTTCGCTTGGAGGCGAAATAATAAAATTTGGGGTTAGTTTTTATTATTCCAGGACTAGGTTTTCGCTTGGAGGCGAAATAATAAAATCTGAAGTTAGTTTTTATAAATACAGAACAAGGTTATCGCTTGGAGGTGAAATAATAAAATCTGGAGTTAGTTTTTATTAATCCAAAACTAGGTTTTCGCATGGAGGCGAAATAATAAAATCCGAAGTTAGTTTTTATTTATCCAGAACTGGGTTTTTACTTGGATGTGAAATAATAAAATCTAAAGTTAGTTTTTATTAATCCGGAACAAGGTTTTTGCTTGGAGGTGAAATAATAAAATCTGGAGTTAGTTTTTATTAATCAAGAACTAGGTTTCGCTTGGAAGCGAAATAATAAAATCTGGAGTTAGCTTTTATTAATGCAGAACTAGGTTTTTGCTTGGAGGCGAAATAATAAAATCTGGGGTTAGTTTTATTAACCAGAACTAGGTTTTCGCTTGGGGGCGAAATAATTAAATATGGAGTTAGTTTTTATAAATACAGAACTACGTTATCGCTTGGAGGCGAAATAATAAAGTCTAAAGTTAGTTTTTATTAATCTCGTACTAGGTTTTTACTTGGAGGCGAAATAATAAAATCTAGGCTTAGTTTTTATTAATCCAGAACTAGGTTTTCGCTTGGAGGTGAAATAATAAAATCTGGAGTTAATTTTTATTTCTCCAGAACTAGGTTTTTACTTGGATGTGAAATAATAAAATCTAAAGTTAGTTTTTATTAATCCAGAACTAGGTTTTTGCTTGGAGCCGAAATAATAAAATCTCGAGTTAGTTTTTATTAATCCAGAACTAGGTTATGTTTGGAGGCGAAATAATAAAATCTGGAATTAGTTTTTATTAATGCAGAACTAGGTTTTCGCTTGGAGGCGAAATAATAAAATCTGGGGTTACTTTTTATTATTCCAGAACTAGGTTTTTGCTTGGAGGCGAAATAATAAAATTTGGAGTTAGTTTTTATAAATACAGAACAAGGTTATTGCTTGGAGGTGAAATAATAAAATCTGTAGTTAGTTTTTATTAATCCAGAACTAGGTTACGTTTGGAGGCAAAATAATAAAATCTGGAGTTAGTTTTTATTAATGCAGAACTTGGTTTTCGCTTTGAGGCGAAATAATAAAATCTGGGGTTAGTTTTTATTATTCCAGGACTAGGTTTTCGCTTGGAGGCGAAATAATAAAATCTGGAGTTAGTTTTTATAAATACAGAACATGGTTATCGCTTGGAGGTGAAATAATAAAATCTGGAGTTAGTTTTTATTAATCCAAAACTAGGTTTTCGCATGGAGGCGAAATAATAAAATCCGGAGTTAGTTGTTATTTATCCAGAACTAGGTTTTTACTTGGATGTGAAATAATAAAATCTAAAGTTAGTTTTTATTAATCCGGAACAAGGTTTTTGCTTGGAGGTGAAATAATAAAATCTGGAGTTAGTTTTTATTAATCAAGAACTAGGTTTCGCTTGGAAGCGAAATAATAAAATCTGGAGTTAGCTTTTATTAATGCAGAACTAGGTTTTTGCTTGGAGGCGAAATAATAAAATCTGGGGTTAGTTTTATTAACCAGAACTAGGTTTTCGCTTGGGGGCGAAATAATTAAATATGGAGTTAGTTTTTATAAATACAGAACTACGTTATCGCTTGGAGGCGAAATAATAAAGTCTAAAGTTAGTTTTTATTAATCTCGTACTAGGTTTTTACTTGGAGGCGAAATAATAAAATCTAGGCTTAGTTTTTATTAATCCAGAACTAGGTTTTCGCTTGGAGGTGAAATAATAAAATCCGGAGTTAATTTTTATTTCTCCAGAACTAGGTTTTTACTTGGATGTGAAATAATAAAATCTACAGTTAGTTTTTATTAATCCAGAACTAGGTTTTTGCTTGGAACGAAATAATAAAATCTGGAGTTAGTTTTTATTAATCCAGAACTAGGTTATGTTTGGAGGCGAAATAATAAAATCTGGAATTAGTTTTTATTAATGCAGAACTAGGTTTTCGCTTGGAGGCGAAATAATAAAATCTGGGGTTACTTTTTATTATTCCAGAACTAGGTTTTCGCTTGGAGGCGAAATAATAAAATTTGGAGTTAGTTTTTATAAATACAGAACAAGGTTATTGCTTGGAGGTGAAATAATAAAATCTGGAGTTAGTTTTTATTAATCCAAAACTAGGTTTTCACATGGAGGCGAAATAATAAAATATGGAGTTAGTTTTTATTAATCCAGAACAAGGTTACGTTTGGAGGCGAAATAATAAAATCTGGAGTTAGTTTTTATTAATGCAGAACTAGGTTTTCGCTTGGAGGCGAAATAATAAAATTTGGGGTTAGTTTTTATTATTCCAGGACTAGGTTTTCGCTTGGAGGCGAAATAATAAAATCTGAAGTTAGTTTTTATAAATACAGAACAAGGTTATCGCTTGGAGGTGAAATAATAAAATCTGGAGTTAGTTTTTATTAATCCAAAACTAGGTTTTCGCATGGAGGCGAAATAATAAAATCCGAAGTTAGTTTTTATTTATCCAGAACTGGGTTTTTACTTGGATGTGAAATAATAAAATCTAAAGTTAGTTTTTATTAATCCGGAACAAGGTTTTTGCTTGGAGGTGAAATAATAAAATCTGGAGTTAGTTTTTATTAATCAAGAACTAGGTTTCGCTTGGAAGCGAAATAATAAAATCTGGAGTTAGCTTTTATTAATGCAGAACTAGGTTTTTGCTTGGAGGCGAAATAATAAAATCTGGGGTTAGTTTTATTAACCAGAACTAGGTTTTCGCTTGGGGGCGAAATAATTAAATATGGAGTTAGTTTTTATAAATACAGAACTACGTTATCGCTTGGAGGCGAAATAATAAAGTCTAAAGTTAGTTTTTATTAATCTCGTACTAGGTTTTTACTTGGAGGTGAAATAATAAAATCTAGGCTTAGTTTTTATTAATCCAGAACTAGGTTTTCGCTTGGAGGTGAAATAATAAAATCTGGAGTTAATTTTTATTTCTCCAGAACTAGGTTTTTACTTGGATGTGAAATAATAAAATCTAAAGTTAGTTTTTATTAATCCAGAACTAGGTTTTTGCTTGGAGCCGAAATAATAAAATCTCGAGTTAGTTTTTATTAATCCAGAACTAGGTTATGTTTGGAGGCGAAATAATAAAATCTGGAATTAGTTTTTATTAATGCAGAACTAGGTTTTCGCTTGGAGGCGAAATAATAAAATCTGGGGTTACTTTTTATTATTCCAGAACTAGGTTTTTGCTTGGAGGCGAAATAATAAAATTTGGAGTTAGTTTTTATAAATACAGAACAAGGTTATTGCTTGGAGGTGAAATAATAAAATCTGTAGTTAGTTTTTATTAATCCAGAACTAGGTTACGTTTGGAGGCGAAATAATAAAATCTGGAGTTAGTTTTTATTAATGCAGAACTTGGTTTTCGCTTTGAGGCGAAATAATAAAATCTGGGGTTAGTTTTTATTATTCCAGGACTAGGTTTTCGCATGGAGGCGAAATAATAAAATCTGGAGTTAGTTTTTATAAATACAGAATAAGGTTATCGCTTGGAGGTGAAATAATAAAATCTGGAGTTAGTTTTTATTAATCCAAAACTAGGTTTTCGCTTGGAGGTGAAATAATAAAATCCGGAGTTAGTTTTTATTTATCCAGAACTGGGTTTTTACTTGGATGTGAAATAATAAAATCTAAAGTTAGTTTTTGTTAATCCGGAACAAGGTTTTCGCTTGGAGGTGAAATAATAAAATCTGGAGTTAGTTTTTATTAATCAAGAACTAGGTTTCGCTTGGAAGCGAAATAATAAAATCTGGAGTTAGCTTTTATTAATGCAGAACTAGGTTTTTGCTTGGAGGCGAAATAATAAAATCTGGGGTTAGTTTTATTAACCAGAACTAGGTTTTCGCTTGGGGGCGAAATAATTAAATATGGAGTTAGTTTTTATAAATACAGAACTAGGTTATCGCTTGGAGGCGAAATAATAAAGTCTAAAGTTAGTTTTTATTAATCTAGAACTAGGTTTTTGCTTGGAGGCGAAATAATAAAATCTAGGCTTAGTTTTTATTAATCCAGAACTAGGTTTTCGCTTGGAGGTGAAATAATAAAATCCGGAGTTAATTTTTATTTCTCCAGAACTAGGTTTTTACTTGGATGTGAAATAATAAAATCTACAGTTAGTTTTTATTAATCCAGAACTAGGTTTTTGCTTGGAGCCGAAATAATAAAATCTGGAGTTAGTTTTTATTAATCCAGAACTAGGTTATGTTTGGAGGCGAAATAATAAAATCTGGAATTAGTTTTTATTAATGCAGAACTAGGTTTTCGCTTGGAGGCGAAATAATAAAATCTGGGGTTACTTTTTATTATTCCAGAACTAGGTTTTCGCTTGGAGGCGAAATAATAAAATTTGGAGTTAGTTTTTATAAATACAGAACAAGGTTATTGCTTGGAGGTGAAATAATAAAATCTGGAGTTAGTTTTTATTAATCCAAAACTAGGTTTTCACATGGAGGCGAAATAATAAAATATGGAGTTAGTTTTTATTAATCCAGAACAAGGTTACGTTTGGAGGCGAAATAATAAAATCTGGAGTTAGTTTTTATTAATGCAGAACTAGGTTTTCGCTTGGAGGCGAAATAATAAAATTTGGGGTTAGTTTTTATTATTCCAGGACTAGGTTTTCGCTTGGAGGCGAAATAATAAAATCTGAAGTTAGTTTTTATAAATACAGAACAAGGTTATCGCTTGGAGGTGAAATAATAAAATCTGGAGTTAGTTTTTATTAATCCAAAACTAGGTTTTCGCATGGAGGCGAAATAATAAAATCCGGAGTTAGTTTTTATTTATCCAGAACTGGGTTTTTACTTGGATGTGAAATAATAAAATCTAAAGTTAGTTTTTATTAATCCGGAACAAGGTTTTTGCTTGGAGGTGAAATAATAAAATCTGGAGTTAGTTTTTATTAATCAAGAACTAGGTTTCGCTTGGAAGCGAAATAATAAAATCTGGAGTTAGCTTTTATTAATGCAGAACTAGGTTTTTGCTTGGAGGCGAAATAATAAAATCTGGGGTTAGTTTTATTAACCAGAACTAGGTTTTCGCTTGGGGGCGAAATAATTAAATATGTAGTTAGTTTTTATAAATACAGAACTACGTTATCGCTTGGAGGCGAAATAATAAAGTCTAAAGTTAGTTTTTATTAATCTCGTACTAGGTTTTTACTTGGAGGCGAAATAATAAAATCTAGGCTTAGTTTTTATTAATCCAGAACTAGGTTTTCGCTTGGAGGTGAAATAATAAAATCTGGAGTTAATTTTTATTTCTCCAGAACTAGGTTTTTACTTGGATGTGAAATAATAAAATCTAAAGTTAGTTTTTATTAATCCAGAACTAGGTTTTTGCTTGGAGCCGAAATAATAAAATCTCGAGTTAGTTTTTATTAATCCAGAACTAGGTTATGTTTGGAGGCGAAATAATAAAATCTGGAATTAGTTTTTATTAATGCAGAACTAGGTTTTCGCTTGGAGGCGAAATAATAAAATCTGGGGTTACTTTTTATTATTCCAGAACTAGGTTTTTGCTTGGAGGCGAAATAATAAAATTTGGAGTTAGTTTTTATAAATACAGAACAAGGTTATTGCTTGGAGGTGAAATAATAAAATCTGTAGTTAGTTTTTATTAATCCAGAACTAGGTTACGTTTGGAGGCGAAATAATAAAATCTGGAGTTAGTTTTTATTAATGCAGAACTTGGTTTTCGCTTTGAGGCGAAATAATAAAATCTGGGGTTAGTTTTTATTATTCCAGGACTAGGTTTTCGCTTGGAGGCGAAATAATAAAATCTGGAGTTAGTTTTTATAAATACAGAACAAGGTTATCGCTTGGAGGTGAAATAATAAAATCTGGAGTTAGTTTTTATTAATCCAAAACTAGGTTTTCGCATGGAGGCGAAATAATAAAATCCGGAGTTAGTTTTTATTTATCCAGAACTGGGTTTTTACTTGGATGTGAAATAATAAAATCTAAAGTTAGTTTTTATTAATCCGGAACAAGGTTTTCGCTTGGAGGTGAAATAATAAAATCTGGAGTTAGCTTTTATTAATGCAGAACTAGGTTTTCGCTTGGAGGCGAAATAATAAAATCTGGGGTTAGTTTTATTAACCAGAACTAGGTTTTCGCTTGGGGCGAAATAATTAAATATGGAGTTAGTTTTTATAAATACAGAACTAGGTTATCGTTTGGAGGCGAAATAATAAAGTCTAAAGTTAGTTTTTATTAATCTAGAACTAGGTTTTTGCTTGGAGGCGATATAATAAAATCTAGGCTTAGTTTTTATTAATACAGAACTAGGTTTTCGCTTGGAGGTGAAATAATAAAATCCGGAGTTAATTTTTATTTCTCCAGAACTAGGTTTTTACTTGGATGTGAAATAATAAAATCTAAAGTTAGTTTTTATTAATCCAGAACTAGGTTTTTGCTTGGAGCCGAAATAATAAAATCTGGAGTTAGTTTTTATTAATCCAGAACTAGGTTATGTTTGGAGGCGAAATAATAAAATCTAGAATTAGTTTTTATTAATGCAGAACTAGGTTTTTGCTTGGAGGCGAAATAATAAAATCTGGGGTTACTTTTTATTATTCCAGAACTAGGTTTTCGCTTGGAGGCGAAATAATAAAATTTGGAGTTAGTTTTTATAAATACAGAACAAGATTATTGCTTGGAGGTGAAATAATAAAATCTGGAGTTAGTTTTTATTAATCCAAAACTAGGTTTTCGCATGGAGGCGAAATAATAAAATCCGGAGTTAGTTGTTATTTATCCAGAACTAGGTTTTTACTTGGATGTGAAATAATAAAATCTAAAGTTAGTTTTTATTAATCCAGAACTAGGTTTATGCTTCACTACTAGAATACTGAGCAACAGTGACGGAAATTAGCGACTGAATTACTCTGTCGCAAAAAATTGGTTCGCAGTGACGAATTAGTGATAAATTAGCTACAAAATTGGCTTTGATAAATTAGCTACAAAAATAGTGACAAATCAGTAAAAAAATTAGAGAGGAATTACGCATCAGTCACAATTCTATCGCTAAATGTAATCATATAGAGACGAAGTTAGTGACGAACTTAGGTTGAAACTATTAGCAACGAAATTATGACGACATAGCAATGGATTTTTTTAGCTGTCTCAAATACGTCGCTAAGTTTTGTTCACTTAACCATTGCTTTGCAATGAACTAGAGTATAATAATACAGTGACATATCTTTGAGGGAACATCAATAGGGTAACAACCAAGAATTAGTCCGTTTTTAATCAGTCAAAAAATTCTTTAGTACATATTTGAAAATCTCTCAAACGCTAACAATGATGGATGTTACGTTATGTGGTAAGACGAGTCAAAACAACCAGAAATATATGAATATCAATTTAGCCAGATTAAATTTAAAGAAAAAAGCACCAAATACAATAGTATTTATATTGAGACTTATTGGTTATCGTGTTATATATTACGACTTGAGAGGTAAGCTCTTAAGTTTATCCACGAGTTTTAAAATTTAATCATATTCAAATACTTTAGTCACAACTATACTAGAGTTATCAAATAAGTAAAATTTTATATATTTTCAGGATATTTAACAACAATATATTTATTAGTAAAGTCAATGAGAACATTTGTAATTTGGCTAGACACAGTTATGTGAACTTAAATAATTCAAATGAAGATATATTCATTTACGACAATATTTACTACCGTAAACCACTTAAGGGTGGCCTAGTGGCAAAAGTATTTGTGACTATCAATCTAAAATATCTGAGGTCTCAAGTTCAATTCCTACTAGGTGCAAACAACCTTAAGTGACCACGCCAACCTTCAGAAAAGGAAGGGCTTTACCTGGTTTGAGTTTGTGTGGTGGTGGGTTCAAACCCCGTGGATTTGTCGGCCAAAAGATCGGAAATCACAGTTAAAAAAAAATTGCTACCGTAAGAAAGTACTTTACCAATTCTTATATATTAAAAATTTATATTTTCTACCATCTTTACTATAATTGAATAACTAATTTATTAACAAATATAGAGAGAGGATAATACAACAGCTCAAATGAAACCAGAACCAGGCGACACAAATAACCAACCCACAAACAATGTAGCTGCAACAGTTAAATGATGTAGGCGGCAACGGTTAATTCCCGCCATCAAATGAACCCGCGAAACAAAAATTGGAGGTAACAGTTACTTACCAATTTGGTTCAATAAAAGCTCAACCATAATTCATTCTCTCACTAAAAAAATTGGGGGACAACAACAATGACCCTAATTAGAGGTACAATTTGGTCTCTGTGTTTCAATTAGTTTTCGATTACTTCTTTAAGTTACATGATTACATATATGAAATCAGATTGATGTATGTTAGCTATGTACTTGTAGTTTAACACCAACTTTGCTATTGGTACTTTAGATATTATCATCCTTAATGGTTTGATTAGTCAAGTGAATGGCTACTGATACATTTTAAAATTTTATATTGATTTGTGAAGTGTGATTGTTAAGTGTGAATGGCTATGCATTTTCTAAAAATGGAGGTTGACTTTTTATATTTGCATTTTATGAACAATAAGAGATGCTAGTTTCGCTGTAGCCACACTCCACCTTTGACATGTTCAGATTTGCTATTATATATTAGTCCTTGAGTTAAATATCTATAGTAAATGGGTTCTGGTTCGTCTGCAAGTGGATATTTTATGTCTTTTTGGTTTGGTATTTATTGTAAAGTAGTGCCTTCCATCAGTTTTGGGATTTCATACAGATTTCTATGTAGTGCGTTGCATTTTATTGCGATTGTTTGTTGAAACAGAAGTCCAATATAGGCGGGAAAGAAGCTACAATATGTAACATCTCAACGGTGTGTAATAGGGACTTTACCGATCTTTATATGCAAATTAATTTTAAGTTGCAGAAGTTTTAAAGTAGCTTTCAATTTTAGTGGGAGCACTAGCATAAGTAACGGTTTTTCCAATGGTTAATAGTTCATACTTGGATAGTTGTACAAATCGTTTGCTTGTTATTGATGCATTGTGTATATATTTTTCGTCTTGTTTTCGGGTATCATATTAAGTATTTAATTCCGTTTTGTTTCAAATTTGTTCTATTACAGCTAATATGGCACGTAGTACCTTTGAACGTGGAAGTACAAGTGGAAGTGTATGTGTTCGTGATGATGAGTCAAACACGGAATCATCTCATGCTAGAAGGCGTTCTAACTTTATCAACCAAGCCCCATGTGACCCATCAAAGAGGAAAATGATCACTTTGGACGGTGGAGGGTATGCATATCTATTTTAATTAACATGCATTTACGCTTTTGTTATATGGGCTCATTATGCTGCAATATTTCTCTTTTGTAGATTTGCTGATGCAGAGGTTTCTCGCATGTTAACTGTTATACTCAAGAACATGTTTAATGGTTCTTGGACCACTTGGAAGGAGGTTAATGAGACTGCTCGCAATGAACTATGGGTGCATTTTAAGGTGTGTGCACACAACTGTTTTTTGTAAATAAACCAATCATGTTTTCTACAGACATACATCTATAACTTAAGTACTTTTGTTTGCCTAGCACTTTTTCCAGTGGGAAGTTGTAAGTGATGTGTTGGTCCGTGAGGTGTGGGAGGATAGTATGAAAAAGCGTTATCCAGATATTATGTCAAAGGCAAGAGCTGAGTCAATTAAGATGGCACAGATAGCCGGAGTTCAGTTTGATGGTTTTGACTTTTCTGTTCTCAAGCCTTATAGCCCGAAATGGATAAAATTAAGCTATTGGGAAGATATGATTGATCGAGTTTGGAACAATGCTGAATGGAAAACAAAGTCAAAATCTGGAAGAGTGAAACAATTCATCTTGAAAGAGGTTTCAAAACCTTGTGCAGGCTCAGTTACTATTGCTCAACATAAAAGAAAACTCGTACGATGTCGAATTTTTACATTTCCATTTTTTAATTTTCTTGAGTTTTGCTATGCTCAAATCAAAATATATATTATGTATTCTGATTCAATCATGTGGATTTGTAGGAAAAAGAACTCAAGACCCCTTTAACTCTAACTGCTTCTGAGATTTTTGAACTCACACATACGAAGAAAGGGGGTGGGAATGGTTTATACGAGTTCATGAAATTAAAAGAAGAGGTAGTGTGGGTAAGATTCTTAAACTCATATATGTATGTGTTCGTCTTAAGTTATATATTGCTGCAATGTTATAATTTATAGATGATTTCCCAGTTTTTTCTATGTGTGAATATGTGTATGATGCTAAAGTATATCTATAGCCATATAGGTTAAGAGTTATTTATGAATGCGTGAGAATGATGCAATTGAGTATGTGTTTCTAAAAAACTATTTTTCTATGTATTTGTAGCTGGTTACTATAGTCACATAGTAGTGACATAATGGAGTTTGTAATTGCCAAGAGTTTGCAATGTGCCTTTTAAACTATGATTGATCTTGTTGAATTTTTTGCATCGAAATCATACTATCTTACAAAATTTTGACATAGTTAATGATGGTCTCATAAAGTGTGTTTCATGAAAATTTACAGGCTGCGTATAAGGAGGCCGTGGTAGCTAAATATGGACCAGATTCTCTTAACCATCCCATCTTTGATGTTGAGTTGTGGACATATTGTTCCCAAGAGGTTATAAAAGGCGGATTGGGTGAGTTCGATATGTAACCAGGGTAACGATCTGGCGGTACAAATTCAACATCACATCTTTCGTTCGAAGAAATTTCATGCTTTTTTAGTTTCTTTTCACTTTTTAGTTCAAACTCCTTTTTATGTCGTTGAATTTTGGATGTTTTGTTATTTGATTTGGATGATGTTGAAATGTTTGATCGTCTATTACAGTGGTGTTATTGTCGTTAGTAATTGTTTAAGTTTGTTATCACGTTTAGTTCTGACTCTTTTCACTTTCTAGTTCAGACTCCTAACATTTTTAATAGTTCCAAAGTTTCCAACATGGATTAAGGGGTGTTTAGATTAGGTCAGACAATGGGGAGTTTTACTGCCCTTTATATCTTTTGACTGCTGTAAGTAGATTTTCAGTTCTTGGAAGGGGTTGCCTAGCTTATATGTCTTTCTTGACTGGTTTCAAGTGTGTTTACACAGTCATAATTGTCTCTCCTACTATATCCATAAGGTTGATTGGTTGTTGGAATAGTTTAGGAATGTTCTTTGTATGCTTGGTTGCACTCCAAGTATGCTTATAAGTTCTAGTATGCTCAATTTTGGCACTATGAGATCCTGGTTTTCTTTTACAGATAATGTATTTGATTATAAGGGTGTTTGGGATATCACTATATGGGTTAGATTTAGGAATTTGGCTGCCTTCTATAGTGCTTGTATGATGATTGGTGCTGCAAGAAGGATGTTTCCATGATTAGGTTTAGTAATGCTGCTGGTTATGCTTCATTTCAGTTGGTTTTTTGAACTATGGCTCTGGTCCTGGTTTGATTGTTGTAATAAGGATTCTGGGTCTGTTTTTGGGGTAATGTTGTTGTCACAGTGGGTTAACGGGTCAAACCTTCTTTTTATTTTTATTTTTATTTTTATGAAGTTGACTGAAATAAAAGTCCTTTAAGTTGAATGCTTGTTGAGTACATATGTGATAGTTTTAGTCTATTTGTGAACGTTACTGATGTGGACTTGTATGGTTTCCTTTATTGAACTTGTGAGTCTATGAAATGCAGTTTTAAGACTGTAAACCCTTTACAATCTGTGCGAGTGGAATTATGAATTGGTTATATGGTTATATGAATTGCAAGTATTTTGATGTTTGGATAACCTGCTGCCTAATCAAACTGATACTAGCTGCAAAAAAACAACTTATATGGATGCTACATCACATTTACCTATATACCTTTGTGACTTGTTTCATTTATGATTTCTTGAATAATCGGGATTTGCTAGACACTTACCATTATGAGTGACTATTACAGCTTTAAGCAGTAAGAACTTGTAACAGGGTCTGTTATTGCCTCCTCGTTGGCAACAATGGTTGTTTGATCCAATAAAAAGCCAGTTCAGTTAAATGATCAGTTGGTGCGTTTCAGTTTGATGACCGAAGAATACAGTGGGTTTGCAAGTTTATGTGAACTAGGTTCAAGTGTGTTTGCAACAGGTGCAGCGGTCTTTAACAGTGTGGCTGCAATATCAGTAATGAGAAAATGGTTTGTTGCAAGTGCGTTTACAACAGTCTGCATATTTATGCAACAAAAACTGTTTTCTGCAAGTGGTCTCAAACTCATCTGCATATTTGTTCTCACAATGGAATGTTTTGTGTGATGTGAGTGTGCATTGATTGGTCTAGGTTCCATATGTGAATTTTTATTCTCATGTGGGCCTGTTTGATTATTAGCATTGATAGGATATCAATTTGTGATTGTTCCATATTTCATGTATCAGTATAGTGTTGTGCCATTATATTTACAGTATTAATTTAACAACCACATGACATGATAATTTTAGCTGGTTTGGAATTTGGTATCAAGGAATCAAGGATAACTAAGCAGAGTCAATGACATCTCGGCTTAGTAAAAAGCAATGTTTTGAAAACCGAGTTCGAAATCGACCCGGTCGAGTCACCGGGCACCGGGTCAACCGGTTCGCCCACCGGGTCAACCCGGGTTTTTATTAAAATTTTTTGAAAAATGAAACCCATCCGGGTTTCGAGAACCGGGTTGACCCGGGTCATTCAAAACCCGGCGGGTCTAAACGGTTAACCCGGTTTTAGAAAACCGGGTTTTTTTACCCGTTTTTTTTGCCGGTACCGGGCTAACCGGTTAACCCGGCCGGGTCGACCCAGGTTTCAAAACATTGATAAAAAGTTCAATATGCCATTTTGATAAGAAGAAGCACAAAAAAAAAAAAAAAAAAAAAAAAAAAAGAGATGTCAAAGAAGTCTGAAATTTTTCACAACAAATGCTTCTTTTGGAAGGCAAAGAAATTTAATAGTACGAATGTTAAACAGACTTGGGACATGGGTTAATGAACCAACATGATCATATGAGGTAGCTCGAAAGTAATTTAAGATAAAATGTAGATCAAACGACCCGCCAAGATTGGTTCAGAAATAAAAGCATAAAAAGAAGGAATAATAATAATCTCATAGTCGTTTTCATAAAATCTGCATTATACTTTGTAAAATTTTGATACAAGTAAAATATAAATAGTGACATTAAATAATACTCCGTAGTAAATTACTAGTATAAGTTTATAACCAAATATTTAGAATATTAAACCTTTAAACTTGATAAAATGTACAAGATTATTTTATTTGTTATCTTAATAAAGTGTTATCATTTTAGATAGCTGGGAAAGTCAAAGAGTTATACCTTTACCACTTGCAACATGAGACTCGGTAAACAAGAGCAGCAACAATTTTAATTTGATAAAACTCCAACCCTCTTATGTCAATATTTTATCTTAAGTCTCACCCGAGTGCAATCAAGATACGGGAACAACTTTGATTGAGGTACATCTTCACTGTTATGTTTCAGTTTATGTCGATTGTTAAGTTTGAGTTTAGGTTGATTATTTTTTGGACTATTGTATGCATATGTCATGCATCTTAGTTCCTAATTTAGGGATAATATATTCCAAATCATCCAGACCTTGCTCAATTGTAACCTCCCAACCCTCTTTTCACTCTTTTGGTAGTATTGGTTTGATCATGTGTTGTGCTTATACTTTGATAATATGAATCTAATGTGATACATTTACTTGATAGTTAGTCACAATGTCAAAGCGTAGGGATAGAGAATGGATGTACAATATGGCAGATGATGATGGGTATCTTAGTACAACTTACCGCACTAAAGTAGATTCATTTTTAGACTATGCTTTTTCTAATGAAGAGCATGTTGATAAAAATCGTATCAAATGTCCTTGTGCAAAGTGCTACAACAAACCTTATAAAACAAGAAATGATGTGAGGTTTCACCTATTAAAGCATGGGTTCACCCAAAATTATACAACTTGGTCCAAACATGGTGAAACAGCTTCAAGATTTCAACATGAGGGCCAATCTCCTAATCCGATGGAAGATGACGATGTTGATGGGTGCACGCAAATGGTAATGGATGCAATGGGTCCAACTATATTTAACAGTGCATCATTTGAGCCAAATTCTTCAAATGAACAAGCCCCTAATCCATCTGCGAAGGGGTTCTACGATATGTTAGCTGCTGCTGATGAACCTTTGTGGGATGGGTGTCAAAATTATTCGAAATTACAAATTGTCTCAGAGTTGCTGAATTGGAAGTCAGAAAACAATGTAAGTGAGGCTGCATATAACCGATTGATTCCTATCATTAAGAAGTCATTACCCCCAAGTGAGAAACTAGTTAACAATTTCTACGAGACAAAGAAAAGTTTGAAAAAGCTTGCTTTACCTAAAAAAAAGATCCATGCTTGCAAAAATCATTGCATGCTATTCTATGGTAAAAAGGACTCTAGTTTAACACACTGTCGGGTGTGCGGACATAGTCGTTACAAGAGCGGTAGACTCAGTTTGGTTCCTCACTTGGTTTTACGCTATTTACCGATTGGTCCAAGACTTCAAAGGCTATATATGTCAAAAAAGACGGCAAAAGATATGACATGGCATTTTGACCATCAGACACAACCTGGAACAATGGTCCATCCAAGTGATGGTAAGGCTTGGAAGCACTTTGACTCGATCGATCCACAATTCGCCAGTGAGATACGCAATGTTCGTCTTGGGTTATGCACAGATGGGTTTAGTCCACATAACTCAAATTCAAAATCTTATTCATGTTGGCCCGTCTTTCTTACAATATATAACTTACCTCCTTGGATGGGTTTGAAAGAATCATATGTCGAACTAAGCATGCTAATTCCAGGAAAAAAGAGCCCAGGTCAGAATATAGATGTGTTTCTAAGGCCATTAGTGGACGAGTTGATAACTTTGTATGATAAAGGTATTGATACTTACGATGCGGCACGTAAAGAAAATTTCATGATGAAAGTTGTTCTTCTTTGGACGGTTAGTGACTTTCCTGCTTATGCAATGTTGTCTGGTTGGAGCACTCATGGGAAGTTAGCATGCCCATACTGTATGGGTAACTCGGGATCGTTTCAGTTAGAACATGGAGGGAAACCTTGTTGGTTTGATTGTCACCGAAAATTTTTACCCTCTTCCCACCCATATAGGAATGATAGACGGGGATTTATAGCTGGCAATGTTGTTCCTGGTGGTCCACCACCGGAGCTTAACGGTGATCAAGTTTGGGAGCAAATTCATCACTATCCAACCGTTTATGAAGGCAATCCATATAGAAAGACCAATCAAAAAATTCCTGGTTTTGGGAGAACTCATAATTGGGTAAAAAGAAGCATCTTTTGGGAGCTTCCGTATTGGCAAAAGTTGTTAATCCGACATAACCTCGATGTAATGCACATTGAGAAAAATGTGTTTGAGAATCTCTTCAACACCGTCATGGGCACTGCGAAAACGAAAGATAATGTAAAGGCTAGGAAAGATGTTAAAAAGTATTGCAATCGACCAGAGTTGCATATCCAGCAAGTTGGAACTAAGGACATGAAACCAAAAGCATCATACACTTTGACCAAACCACAAGTAGGTAAAATTTGTGAATGGTTGACTCACCTTAAATTCCCAGATGGGTATGCTTCAAACCTGGGGGGATGTGTTAGCCTTGAAGATCAAACTTTTTTTAGTTTCAAGAGTCACGAATGTCATGTGTTTATGCAAAGACTTTTGCCAATTGCTTTAAGAGGTATGATACCAAATTCAATATGGGATGTAATTACGGAGTTAAGCACATTCTTTCGTGCAATATGTGCAAGGGTCTTGCGCACAAGTGACTTAATACTTTTGCAACATAGCATCGTTGAAACAATTTGCAAATTAGAGAAAGTTTTCCCTCCTGGATTCTTTGATTCAATGGAACACCTGGTAATACATTTGACTCATGAAGCTATTCTTGGTGGACCAGTTCAGTATAGATGGATGTATCTCTACGAGAGGTAATTTCTTCAACCAAACAAAGTATTCTTGTCATCGTAATTTTAAATAAAATCCAAAACAAAAATGTATTCATTTCTAACACTTTTTCCATCACATGTATAGGAGATTAGGCTCGATGAAAAGAAAGATTAGGAACCAAGCCAAGGTTGAGGGTTCCATGGTTCAGTCTTATCGCATAGAAGAACTTTCTACCTTCTGCTCCCAATATTTTCAGCCTACAATAGAAACCCGGTTGACTCGTGATTTTCGAAATTTTGCCCCTGATATTCCTTGTTTTACGAGGACTGACTCTCGATTAAGTATATTCAAAGTTCCATGTCGGAGATTATTTGAAAAGAGTGGTCGACAAAGGTCCTTAACTGATGAGGAGATGCGCATGGCACATAACTATATAATTCTTAACTGTGAGGAGCTCCATCCTTTCATAGGGTATGTGGAATTTTTTGTTTTTCATTTACATAGAAATAATGTTGTTGTCATAATGGTCTAACTTTTGTTTGTCCACTGTCGAGGTTGTTTGATGATTTCGTGCGACACACACAACCTCATATCGATGAAGGAGGTCTTGAGAGTTATAGAGATAAAAATTTTGCTGAATGGTTAGAACAACATGTAAGTATATATAGCAGGAATAACAGTCTTATTAGCTAATAATCTTTCATAACAGGTTAAGTAATAGTTTCTTTCTTCATTATAGGTTTGTGAAAGTTCTGATGATTCGAGTTCACATTTGAAAGGCCTCGCACGAGGACCACTGCGTCATGCTTGGTCATATAAAGGATATTTTATCAATGGTTTTAAGTTTCACACGGAAAAATATGGAGAGGGTCGAGTGACACACAACAGTGGGGTATGTGTGAAAGGGGCTTGTTATAACGAGACTGAGTGCGACTTCTATGGGCTGTTGGAAGAGGTCATAGAGGTAGCTTATCGTGGTGTGGGGCGTTGTGTTGTGATATTGTTTAAGTATAAGTGGTTTGATGCTGCTCGAGGGGTAAGGATTGACAATAAGCATAATATAGTTGACATTAAATACAAATCAAGGCTAATAAATGATGAGCCATTTGTCTTAGCATCACAAGTAGAACAAGTATATTATGCACCATATCCTTCAATGACAATAGATTTGAAAGATTGGTGGGTTGTTGTCAAGACAAAGTCAAGGAGCATGTATGAATTAGAAGAATGTGAAAATGAAGAAGATGGTGATGATAATGGAGATGGGGAGGAATTCTTTCAAGAGAGTGAAACATTAATCCCTACAACATCTAGATCTTCAAGTGAGATAGATGAACCTTTTTGTCTTGTCATTCAAGGGGAATTAGAAATAGTTAATAATAATGGTGATGAGACCCAAACAAAAATTAGTGATGAGGCAGAACAATCTGATGAAGTAGATTTTCTTGATAACTCGGATGAATCAGATGACGATAGTGATGATATATTTGATGATTCAACTGACAACGAGTGATCAATTTCAAATAACCATAGAATCATGTATTTTAGTACACATAGTTTATGGTCGACATGTTTTTGCTATGGTCTCATCTGAAAGTATGGTTTTATCTGGTCTGCAAGTTGTGTTCTAGTATGGTCTACAAGTTTTGTTCTTTGTTGGTCTGATCTGCAAGGTTATGGGGTACAAGCTTTTGGTCTGATATTGTGAGTAGGATAAAGGGTCTGTTTGGATTATGTCTGCAAATGGGTTCTGGTTCGTCTGCAAGTTGATATTTTATGTCTTTTTGGTTTGGCATTTATTTTATTTTTACAATGATTATGGCAGTAAAAATTCATTTATGTTTGTTCTTCAGACAGGCAGAAAAGAAAAGAAATCAAAAACAGATTCATGCTCTGAAGGTTGATAACATGAAACTCACCATTCAAAACTCGTCATTGTCTCGAATAAGTTGTCTGTTGTTGAGCTGCTACCTTTGGTTTGTGAGCTAAAATATCAGATTTCACAATGTATCTGAAGTCATAAACAGTGAGTAGGTCTTAGTTTTGTTTTCTTTTTGCCAATAACTTCCTTTTCTTAACTTGTAAATATACTCATTGTCATTGTAAAACCCAAGGTGTTTGGTTTATGCGATTATAATGAATGTGAATCGGAATGCAATTCCATACTAGGATTACAGTGTATTGTTTACATTTAAGTGGTCATAATGATTTCAGTTTTATTAGTCTACATCTTAATATTATATGGCCGTATTATTAACCAAAATCTACATTTCACACCAAAAGGGTGTTTGGAATATGCTTACTCGTTTGGTATTCCTACTGATGTCGCTACCAAAAGGGGGTTTTGAATTATGCTTAATGGTTTTGTTTATCTAGTGATGCCCCTACCAAAAGGGTTGTTTGGTTCCTGACTTACTGCTGCAGCAACGGCGTTTTGTTGCTGCAGCGGGGGCGTTTGGTACTCAATTTATGTAAATGAAGTATGCCACTTTATGTCAAAAGTTTATTAAATTTATGCATTTTATTGACGACTTAGAACAGATACATCTTATTTTTTTTTTGGTATGGGTCAAAATGGGTCGGTTTGGGTTAGAACTATGCCATTTTATGCCCAAAGCATAGTCACATGGAACGGGGATCGCTTCGGTACAGGATTGAGGATCGGGATCGTACTACGCTAGGCACCTAAAATTCGGTTTGATAGGGGTAGGTTCATTTGGGATCGCTTCGGTACGATGTACCAAGTAAAGTGGTACGATGTACCCATGTAGCAATTAATATATTAATATTAATTTCAAATCCAAACATTCATAAAATAATACTCACAATTCATTTAAAAAAACATATGAAAAAGTTTTAACAGCTCAAAGAATCTCGTTAAAAAAAATCGCCATATCAATTCTTCAAATATCTTCAAATTATAAATTCTGGAACGCCATCGTCACCGATCAAAGTTGCGATTCCGATCGATTTCATACCACGTTTTGGATCGAACGAACTGGATCGCAATTCGTGGGTACTTTAGCGAATTATGTGACTATGGTCCAAAGTTTATAAAATTTATGTAATTCATGTAAATATTTAGTGAATCAAACTTAATTATAAAGATTGAAATTAATTCATTTATACTTTATTAGTTAGTTAATTTAAGGGAAGTAGGTTCGAATCGGATCCAAATCTTACGATTCTACGATAAGATCGAGATCCTATGTCTTTTAAGATCCTACGAAGATCAACTCGTTTTTGCTTAACGATATCATAAAATCGGAAAATCGTAAGAGCTACCTCGAGATCTTAATAGTTATGTTATTTCATTATTTAGATAAACTTACACCATTCATCATCACTAACATTTTGCAAAATGAATCATTCTTAATTATAATAATCTGAAGCACGACCTAAGTACGCTTGGAGTTGTTATCGAGATTCTTAATCTTGTTTGCGAGTATGTATGTTAAGAGCGAATTCCTTTTATTAAAAGCCGAAAAACTTAAGAGTAGTAACAAAACCTCAAATCCTCAAATTCCTAATCTTACTAGTTTAAATATTGTTTAATTCTCAAGTCCTCAAACTTTTAGCATTCTTCGTTCATAACGAATAGACTTTTTTCTTTTCTTTTCTTGCAATGACTATAAATTGAACTGTAAGTGTTGCATTAAGGGTTCGTCCTTTTAACTAGTTGAATTTAAGTGTAACTCACCAATAGCTCTTTGAACATCTACACCCATACTTGTATTGATTATTATGCCTATGCTTACATGAAACTTGAAATTAAGCTATTCAAGACATAGCGTTTTAGATTTGGCTATGCTGTAAAATGTAAAAGTAAATTATTCAGTAAGTTTATAATGACCTAAAAAGACAACTCAATTTATGTCCAAACTTTATAAAATTTATGTAATTCATGTAAATATTTTGTGAATCAAACTTAATTATAAAGGTTGAAATTAATTCATTTATACTTTATTAGTTAGTTAATTTAAGGGAAGTAGGTTCGAATCGGATCCAAATCTTACGATTCTATGATAAGATCGAGATCCTATGTCTTTTAAGATCCTACGAGTAGCTGTATGAAGCTCGAGCTCAAAAAAGTTAAATCGATGAAGCTTTGAGTTAATCTTGAGCTCGAACACTAATTAAACTTTAAGTTAATAGGTCAAGCTCGGGTTGAGGTTGTTTAACTAAAGCGCAAGTAGAGCTTAAGTCGACCTTTTAACAAACTGAGTTCAGTTATCTCACAAATAGGTTATTTCATTTACAATTTTACTTGAGTCGATTAGTATAATGTCTATGCATATACGGAACTTGAATTTAAGCTATTTAAGACATATTCTTTTGGATATGGTTATGTTGTAAAAAATGTGAAAAAAAACTCGGTAAGTGTATAAAAACCTAACAAGACAATCCCTTTAGAAGAAAGATATATCCACAAATGTTTTTTGTTGTTACTAAGTATGATTGACCTAAACCGACAAATCCGTTTAATATAGGTTCGATTGTTCTTTGAACATCCTATAGACCTCGTAATCTAATTGACGTGACCCATTCTAGTTCATAATACATGGGTTAAACAAGTTAAATGGGTTCATGGGCCGACCCATTTAACCCGTATAATTAATAAAGTTATATAATTTTTCAATGTTTGAAAAAAAGCTTAAATGGGGTGGCGGGTCGACCTGTTTAACATATACCAAACCCGGCATGTTTAATAAACGGGTCACATGGTCGACCAGAACACGACCCAAAACCTATTTAGACTCAACTTGAATATGTTACTTTTTGTGTAGGTCTCAGGTCGAGTTTTATGTCGGGTCAGAAATTAACACCACTACTAATAATACCCTTAAAAAATATACTAATAATAATTATTATTATAATATATAGCGAATAATAATAATAAACTCAGGTCGGGTTTTATGTCGGGTCAGAAATTGACACCACTACTAATAATACCCTTAAAAAATATACTAATAATAATAATTATAATATATAGTGAATAATAATAATAAAACTATTAGATTACTTATGCATCATACTTCTAAGTTTTAACATACATACTGCACACTCCAGTAGAACATACAGTTATTCATTTGGGTGAAAATATGGGCGCCATTGTGTGAAATTATTTGGCGCCCCTAGATATGTGGGGATCGTGGAGCAGCAATCACTCCTTTCACAGGTTTATCTAGCAGTTTATCAGATGCATTATACTTTCAGGAATCAGTAGAACAAGGTATTCATACACCATTCACTATTTTAGATCATTATTTGTGGTAATTAGTTTTAATTTACCTTTTAATTTAATGTTAGGGTGCTTGATTCATTGACTTTTATTGCATGATTATAGTTAATTAGGTAATTTTTTACTTTTTCAATTTTATCTTACTAATCTAGGGTTCTTTCAATTAGATATAGGATAAGGTTAATTGCTTAAATGACCCTTAACGTGTGCAATTCTTTTTTTTATATGTATTTGTGTAACTTTAGTTGGTTCATTCTAGTTATAAATGCTTCAATTTGAGTTAGATATTTGAATTACAAGGATAACATAATCATCTTGAATAAAAACATGTATAAGCAATAGTTTGTTATATGCAGATAATTTGGAAAATTTTCTAAAACTAGGATTACTGTTAGAAAGTTGGCTAATAGTAGGATATATGGTTTGCTTTATTAGTTCTAAAACTATGAGAGTTGATTTATTTGTTCTAATACTACGATTTACCATTTCTTTCGTGTTGTATTGCAATATATTCACACGGTCACACTCCTACCGTCTTTCACTCGACCCATTTAATTTGTTTTCTTTCTGTATATTATGTTTTTCTTTCTTGTTATTTCTCTGGTGCATGTTTACATATGATTGCATTTGTAGAAAACTTATAAGAACTGTAGCGACTCGTGTATGAAATTCACAAAGTTGTCAACTTCCTGGTATCCTTCACTAGAAAGTCTTTGAAATAGAAAAATTTTTGAGTGTGACGAAAATTTATTGACATGTGCATAGACATTTGTAAAAAAGTGGAAAAATAGTGTCTCCATTAGCAAACAAGTTTAGCGGCATGTGTGCAACGACATTGTCTGTTAACAACTTAATTTTGAAGATACTTGGTGATATCAACAACAAGTTTAGCATCTCCATTTGCGTCACTATTTTGCGACCAATGTGTACATCATTTTACGTTTGTTTGCATACATTGACATTCTACATCTCTTAAAATCAACATACTTATAATTAGTTTATGTTTGACATGAAAATCTTTTTTATAAATTAGTACAATTAGAGACATTGTCTACCTATTTAAGTAATTAACTTGATATAAAGAAGTTCAGGTGATCTTATAAGAGTTATCAAAATATATTTGTGAGATTATGTTCCAGAATAACCATTCAATAATATGCTTTACAAACTTTGTTCATGTTTTGTTACTGATCAAAATCTGGATGTCTAAAATACAGTATCTTAACAAGTGTAAACATTACATTATTTTTGAAAATACTTGTTTATAACTAAGAAAGCTAAAACCATACCATGAAAATAATCTAAACAACGCGTTTGTAAATGAAGAAATGTCAGTGGTAAAGAGTCATATTAGCTGAGGGAAAAAAGTGAAAAGAAATAGAAAATCCTACAACTAGAATGAAAAGTATTATATGGTCAATGTATTATATGGTTTTCTTATGCTTGAGGGAATAAAGCTAAAACCCTTACGAAATTGTTATAGTTCCGCCACTGATTATGTGGTCAATGTATTATATGGTTTTCTTATGCTTGATAGTTCATATACACATGATTGTTTGCGGGCTAATTAATATATGATTATTCTTCATCTTTCATTTGATCATTTCTCATATAATATTCTATTTCATTTTGGTTTGATATTTTTTTACAGTGATTATGGGACGCACTAATGTTGGGCGTGGAGGTAGAGGCGGACGTGGCCTTAGTGCTCATGCAGCTACTCGTGGTTGGGGTCAGAAAATACAGGCTAACACCTCTAGTACCCGTTTTGAGAAAAATGCAACCGTGTCCTCTGATACATGTGTTCAAGAAGCTGTAGTCCAGGATGAGCCAAACACGGACATATCCCAATGTGGAGGTAGAGGTGGACGTGGAGGCGGACGTGGCCTTAGTGATCATGCAGCTACTCGTGGTTGGGGTCAGAAAATACAGGCTAACACCTCTAGTACCCGTTTTGAAAAAAATGTAACCATGTCCTCTGATACATGTGTTCAAGAAACTGTAGACCAGGATGAGCCAAACACGGACATATCCCAACGTGGAGGTAGAGGTGGACATGGAGGCGGACGTGGCCTTAGTGATCATGCAGCTGCTCGTGGTTTGGGTCAGAAAAGTATACAGACTAACACCTCTAGCACCCGTTCTGAGAAAAATGCAACCATGTCCTCTGATACATGTGCTCAAGAAGCTGTAGTCCAGGATGAGCCAAATACGGACATATCCCAACGTCGAAGAGGTTCAAACATTATCGAACAAGTCCCACATGACCCATCAAAGAGGACGATGATCAGTTTGGATGGCGGAGAGTATGCATATTTATTTAAATACATCTACATGTTGCTTGTGATATTAGTGTTAATTTTTTTTGATATTCTGCTAGTAGTGTTCATTTTGCTGCAATGTTTCCCTTTGTAGGTTTACTGACCCAAAGGTCTCTCGTAAGATAACTTCTATCTTGAAGACCATGTTTAATGGTTCCTGGACAACATGGAAGGAGGTTGACAAGTCAGGTCGTGATGAATTATGGGCGCATTTTAAGGTATGTGCATTGTTACTTTTTGTTTTAACCTTCTGAAATGTTGGTGTTGTTATGTCACATTAGTAAAACATATGAAAGATTTTTTATTGTACCCACTAATTCCTAATAAAATTATGGGGGTGCAGTAAAGGCTGGAATTGAACGATAAAGCTTAAACTAGTTCCTAATAAAATTAACGCATGGATTCAAGCAAAGATAATATCGATAATCTATTAATTATCATAAAACTATGATGCATGCATAAATTATAGCTTTTGAGTTGCTTGAACAATGACTTTAGAGCAAATTTCTCCTGAATGTTATGTGTCTACTGCATATATATACAAAGACATGATAAAAATCACAAATTATATGATGTGCGAAAAAGGATTCAAATAGGTGATCTTTAGATTAACCAAGAAAAATATGTGATATAAATAAGTTATATATCTTAACAGATTGGTAACTAGCAATTAGATACTAAATAATCTTCTTTTACACTCTTCACAAAAAAGTTGGTTCGACAAAAAACCCTAACTTGATATCCTTTTAGACCTGAAACGGCCCTTCCATATGATCGAACGACACATCAGATTCAGTTGTTTTCTGTGAACCGTGGGAGTTGAGATTAAACCTAGGTCTTATTTCACAAAAGTCTTCCCTTTTCCAACCTATAAAAACATTCGCGCTGAGAAAATAGACATCCAGAACATATATACTCTTATACTCTTAAACGTTGTTTATCGGGTTGTTATTAGAAACATATGGTCACAATACTTATATACATGTACAATGCCTAGTGAGAATGATATCGAAGGTGAGTCGATGTTGCTAGTTAACAATCTAAACCAAATTGGAACAAACAAATCACCCAGTGGGTCTATATGCATTAAACAGTCAAACTCTATATGTTCATAACATGTAATCTAGATTGAAAGATGTTTTATTTAAAAATCATATGAAAGATTTTTTATTGTACCCACTAACACAAAATACTGTTGGACACACCCACTAACAACATACTCTGCCATTACCAGCCTTTACTGCACCCCCATAAGAAAACCAAATTTAATACCAGATTACACTGAGTTTACAAACTGGAAACTATCCCATACTAACAAATGACTAGCCTGCCAATTAAATCAACTACCAGACAAGAACATCAGCAAAGATTATGACCAATACTAGACTGTCATGACCACTTAACCACTGAAAGTACTTTAACCTTAATCTTGATATGCCAAGCACTAGCTGTAGTCGAACCTTTAAACCAAACACCCCAAACTCTGAAACACAATAGACTACTCCCACAGAAATTGAAGCCGAACCTGAAGGTGAAACCATCTCTGACAGAACTTGTTTTTATGATATAATTAACTAACATCATAACTTATGCATGTGTAGGAATTGTTCAAGTGGGAAGGTTTAAGTGATGTGTTGGTCCATGATGCGTGGGAGAATAGTATGAAAAAGCGTTATCCAGATATCATGTCAAAGGCAAGAAGCGAGTCAGCAAACTTGGCACAGGCGGCCGGGGTTAAATTTGATGGTGCAGATTGTACTATTCTTAAGCCTTACAACCCTGAATGGATAAAATCAAGCCATTGGGAAGACATGATTGACCGTGTCTGGAACACCCCAAAATGGATAAATAAAGCGGTGTCAGGTAGCCAGAATCGGAACACCTTGAAAGAAGGTTCTGTGTCGAAACATTGTGCTGGCTCAATTACAATTTCTCAACATAAAAGGAAATTTGTAAGATTCAACTTATATTTCCATCTGCGTTTTCTGTTTTTTTTTTTTTTTTTTTTTTTTTTTTTTTTTTTAATATCTGTTATGTTGAGTTCAAGCTTCAAAGTATTACTTTGTATTATTTTTAAATCTTACAAAAAATTTACGAATTTAAAGGAACAAGTACACAAATGCCCCCCAACTGCTGCTGAACTATTTGAGCTCACACACGCGAAGAAAGGAGCATTCATTACGTCTAAATCAGAGAAAATGGCGGTATTTATTATTACTTCCATAGTTACTTCCATAGTTATTCTTACATCCATATTTATTCTTACTGTATTTCTCATGACTATCTATAGGCTGCATATAATGGCGCTCTGGTGGATAAATATGGATCAGATCCTGCTAACCATCCCGTCTATGATGATGACCTATGGAAAAAATGTGCCGGAGATGATACAAAAGGTGGAGTTTTTGGGTGGGGTTCCATGTCAGATCCACAGTACACGATGACTGGTACACCAAGTACTACAAGAACTGGTGCTCCATCCTCAGGATCCAAAGATGTTCAGGTGTGTTTCTTTCTTTTATATACAAGCAGCTTCAGGTTTCTTAATCCTTACTTTGTTATTGGAAGAAGTATAACATATCTCTATTTTAGTACATACTAGCTTAGAACCCTTGTTCAACACCAGCTAGCCATGAAATTTTGAAAACCTGTGAACTTTTAGGCACTGCTATAGCAATAGCAATGCCCAAAGTTTTGTACAGCAGTGCATGCATGGAATTGTGAATTTGTAGAAAAGTAGCTTTTGTAACAGATCAATGCAATGACTGAATTATAACTTACTTTACATATAAGATCCACTCAAGTTGCATTGAGCTATTTCAAGGAAACTAATATTTGAATTTGTTCTGTTCAAAAACTATCTTGATAGCGTTCGTGGAGAGTTAAAGGAAGAATTGAAGGAAGAAATGAAAATCGAGCGCAAGGAAGAAATGAAGAATGAGCTCAAAGAAGAAATGCGCGAAGAGCTAAAAGAAGAAATGCGTGAAGAGTTTAAGGAAGAAATGCGTGCAGAAATTCAAGACATGTTTGTTGAGTATGGCATCAAGAGTCGTGTTACCCGCACAAAAACAAAGCAAGGTAATGCAAGTGGCAGTACATCTTAAACGTCAACCATTCCACTTTCAAGAGCTTTATATCCTCTTAACTTTTATGTAAGAGAATGTTTTGTTTAGATTTCCTTTTTTGTTGTCGAAGATCAGATGTTAGTTTTGTTTCGAATTTGCTTGTTATTTGATTTGGATATGTTTGTTATTTGATTTGGATATGGATTTCTTGACTATTATGAGTATGGCATCCGTTTGTGTGACATCTTGATTATCGACATATTTTATCCTTAAAAGATTTTTAAATCGTGACAAATTAGAGATGGATTTGATCAAACATGCTATGAAATGGTGTTGTTTTAAGCAACAAATTGTTAGTGATGGTTTTGAGACAATACTTTTAGTGGTGGATTAACGACAAATATATCTGTCTCTAGTAGCGACGGAATAACAACAAAATGGTAGGCCGATTATTGGAAATTGATTAGTGACTGCTTCGTCGTTATTGTTAGCGACAACAAGGTTTGTCGCCAAGCCATCACTTGATGGTCGAATCAAAGTTAATTTAGGTAACTTTATAAAGGCTCTAGCGAGGGGTTGGAGATCGACAATCTGTCGCCGAAGCTCCAAAACTTTTGTCGCTAAACTTGTAGCTAAAATTTTGCGAGGCCCTTTTTTGTGACGGAATATATCTGTAACCAATCCGTCGTTGAAGGGCTTTAGTGACGGCGTAGCGATGCAAACTTTCGTTGCTGATGCCAGATTTTCTAGTAGTGCTTGGAGGCGAAATGATAAAATCTAGGCTTCGTTTTTATTAATCCAGAACTAGGTTTTCGCTTGGAGGTGAAATAATAAAATGCGGAGTTATTTTTTATTTCTCCAGAACTAGGTTTTTACTTGGATGTGAAATAATAAAATCTAAAGTTAGTTTTTATTAATCCAGAACTAGATTTTTGCTTGGAGCCGAAATAATAAAATCTGGAGTTAGTTTTTATTAATCCAGAACTAGGTTACGTTTGGAGGCGAAATAATAAAATCTGGAATTAGTTTTTATTAATGCAGAACTAGGTTTTCGCTTGGAGGCGAAATAATAAAATCTGGGGTTAGTTTTTATTATTCCAGAACTAGGTTTTCGCTTGGAGGCGAAATAATAAAATCTGGAGTTAGTTTTTATAAATACAGAACAAGGTTATTGCTTGGAGGTGAAATAATAAAATCTGGAGTTAGTTTTTATTAATCCAAAACTAGGTTTTCGCATGGAGGCGAAATAATAAAATATGGAGTTAGTTTTTATTAATCCAGAACTAGGTTATGTTTGGAGGCGAAATAATAAAATCTGGAGTTAGTTTTTATTAATGCAGAACTAGGTTTTTGCTTGGAGGCGAAATAATAAAATCTGGGGTTAGTTTTTATTATTCCAGGACTAGGTTTTCGCTTGGAGGCGAAATAATAAAATCTGGAGTTAGTTTTTATAAATACAGAACAAGGTTATCGCTTGGAGGTGAAATAATAAAATCTGGAGTTAGTTTTTATTAATCCAAAACTAGGTTTTCGCACGGAGGCGAAATAATAAAATCTGGAGTTAGTTTTTATTAATCCAGAACTAGGTTACGTTTGGAGGCGAAATAATAAAATCTGGAATTAGTTTTTATTAATGCAGAACTAGGTTTTCGCTTGGAGGCGAAATAATAAAATCTGGGGTTAGTTTTTATTATTCTAGGACTAGATTTTCGCTTGGAGGCGAAATAATAAAATCTGGATTTAGTTTTTATAAATACAGAACAAGGTTATCGCTTGGAGGTGAAATAATAAAATCTGGAGTTAGTTTTTATTAATCCAAAACTAGGTTTTCGAACGGAGGCGAAATAATAAAATCTGGAGTTAGTTTTATTAATCCAGAACTAGGTTACGTTTGGAGGCGAAATAATAAAATCTGGAGTTAGTTTATATTAATGCAGAACTAGGTTTTCGCTTGGAGGCAAAATAATAAAATCTGGGGTTACTTTTTGTTATTCCAGAACTAGGTTTTCTCTTGGAGGCGAAATAATAAAATCTGTAGTTAGTTTTTATAAATACAGAACAAGGTTATCGCTTGGAGGTGAAATAATAAAATCTGGAGTTAGTTTTTATTAATCCAAAACTAGGTTTTCGCATGGAGGCGAAATAATAAAATCCGGAGTTAGTTGTTATTTATCCAGAACTAGGTTTTTACTTGGATGTGAAATAATAAAATCTAAAGTTAGTTTTTATTAATCCAGAACTAGGTTTATGCTTGGAGGCGAAATGATAAAATCTAGGCTTCGTTTTTATTAATCCAGAACTAGGTTTTCGCTTGGAGGTGAAATAATAAAATCCGGAGTTAATTTTTATTTCTCCAGAACTAGGTTTTTACTTGGATGTGAAATAATAAAATCTAAAGTTAGTTTTTATTAATCCAGAACTAGGTTTTTGCTTGGAGCCGAAATAATAAAATCTGGAGTTAGTTTTTATTAATCCAGAACTAGGTTACGTTTGGAGGCGAAATAATAAAATCTGGAATTAGTTTTTCTTAATGCAGAACTAGGTTTTCGCTTGGAGGCGAAATAATAAAATCTGGGGTTAGTTTTTATTATTCCAGAACTAGGTTTTCGCTTGGAGGCGAAATAATAAAATCTGGAGTTAGTTTTTATAAATACAGAACAAGGTTATTGCTTGGAGGTGAAATAATAAAATCTGGAGTTAGTTTTTATTAATCCAAAACTAGGTTTTCGCATGGAGGCAAAATAATAAAATATGGAGTTAGTTTTTATTAATCCAGAACTAGGTTACGTTTGGAGGCGAAATAATAAAATCTGGAGTTAGTTTTTATTAATGCAGAACTAGGTTTTCGCTTGGAGGCGAAATAATAAAATCTGGGGTTAGTTTTTATTATTCCAGGACTAGGTTTTCGCTTGGAGGCGAAATAATAAAATCTGGAGTTAGTTTTTATAAATACAGAACAAGTTTATCGCTTGGAGGTGAAATAATAAAATTTGGAGTTAGTTTTTATTAATCCAAAACTAGGTTTTCGAACGGAGGCGAAATAATAAAATCTGGAGTTAGTTTTATTAATCCAGAACTAGGTTACGTTTGGAGGCGAAATAATAAAATCTGGAGTTAGTTTATATTAATGCAGAACTAGGTTTTCGCTTGGAGGCAAAATAATAAAATCTGGGGTTACTTTTTGTTATTCCAGAACTAGGTTTTCTCTTGGAGGCGAAATAATAAAATCTGTAGTTAGTTTTTATAAATACAGAACAAGGTTATCGCTTGGAGGTGAAATAATAAAATCTGGAGTTAGTTTTTATTAATCCAAAACTAGGTTTTCGCATGGAGGCGAAATAATAAAATCCGGAGTTAGTTGTTATTTATCCAGAACTAGGTTTTTACTTGGATGTGAAATAATAAAATCTAAAGTTAGTTTTTATTAATCCAGAACTAGGTTTTTGCTTGGAGCCGAAATAATAAAATCTGGAGTTAGTTTTTATTAATCCAGAACTAGGTTATGTTTGGAGGCGAAATAATAAAATCAGGAATTAGTTTTTATTAATGCAGAACTAGGTTTTCGCTTGGAGGCGAAATAATAAAATCTGGGGTTACTTTTTATTATTCCAGAACTAGGTTTTTGCTTGGAGGCGAAATAATAAAATTTGGAGTTAGTTTTTATAAATACAGAACAAGGTTATTGCTTGGAGGTGAAATAATAAAATCTGTAGTTAGTTTTTATTAATCCAGAACTAGGTTACGTTTGCAGGCGAAATAATAAAATCTGGAGTTAGTTTTTATTAATGCAGAACTAGGTTTTCGCTTGGAGGCGAAATAATAAAATCTGGAGTTAGTTTTTATTATTCCAGGACTAGGTTTTCGCTTGGAGGCGAAATAATAAAATCTGGAGTTAGTTTTTATAAATACAGAACAAGGTTATCGCTTGGAGGTGAAATAATAAAATCTGGAGTTAGTTTTTATTAATCCAAAACTAGGTTTTCGCATGGAGGCGAAATAATAAAATCCGGAGTTAGTTTTTATTTATCCAGAACTGGGTTTTTACTTGGATGTGAAATAATAAAATCTAAAGTTAGTTTTTATTAATCCGGAACAAGGTTTTCGCTTGGAGGTGAAATAATAAAATCTGGAGTTAGCTTTTATTAATGCAGAACTAGGTTTTCGCTTGGAGGCGAAATAATAAAATCTGGGGTTAGTTTTATTAACCAGAACTAGGTTTTCGCTTGGGGCGAAATAATTAAATATGGAGTTAGTTTTTATAAATACAGAACTAGGTTATCGCTTGGAGGCGAAATAATAAAGTCTAAAGTTAGTTTTTATTAATCTAGAACTAGGTTTTTGCTTGGAGGCGATATAATAAAATCTAGGCTTAGTTTTTATTAATCCAGAACTAGGTTTTCGCTTGGAGGTGAAATAATAAAATCCGGAGTTAATTTTTATTTCTCCAGAACTAGGTTTTTACTTGGATGTGAAATAATAAAATCTAAAGTTAGTTTTTATTAATCCAGAACTAGGTTTTTGCTTGGAGCCGAAATAATAAAATCTGGAGTTAGTTTTTATTAATCCAGAACTAGGTTATGTTTGGAGGCGAAATAATAAAATCTAGAATTAGTTTTTATTAATGCAGAACTAGGTTTTTGCTTGGAGGCGAAATAATAAAATCTGGGGTTGCTTTTTATTATTCCAGAACTAGGTTTTCGCTTGGAGGCGAAATAATAAAATTTGGAGTTAGTTTTTATAAATACAGAACAAGGTTATTGCTTGGAGGTGAAATAATAAAATCTGGAGTTAGTTTTTATTAAACCAAAACTAGGTTTTCGCATGGAGGCGAAATAATAAAATCCGGAGTTAGTTGTTATTTATCCAGAACTAGGTTTTTACTTGGATGTGAAATAATAAAATCTAAAGTTAGTTTTTATTAATCCAGAACTAGGTTTATGCTTGGAGGCGAAATGATAAAATCTAGGCTTCGTTTTTATTAATCCAGAACTAGGTTTTCGCTTGGAGGTGAAATAATAAAATCCGGAGTTAATTTTTATTTCTCCAGAACTAGGTTTTTACTTGGATGTGAAATAATAAAATCTAAAGTTAGTTTTTATTAATCCAGAACTAGGTTTTTGCTTGGAGCCGAAATAATAAAATCTGGAGTTAGTTTTTATTAATCCAGAACTAGGTTACGTTTGGAGGCGAAATAATAAAATCTGGAATTAGTTTTTCTTAATGCAGAACTAGGTTTTCGCTTGGAGGCGAAATAATAAAATCTGGGGTTAGTTTTTATTATTCCAGAACTAGGTTTTCGCTTGGAGGCGAAATAATAAAATCTGGAGTTAGTTTTTATAAATACAGAACAAGGTTATTGCTTGGAGGTGAAATAATAAAATCTGGAGTTAGTTTTTATTAATCCAAAACTAGGTTTTCGCATGGAGGCAAAATAATAAAATATGGAGTTAGTTTTTATTAATCCAGAACTAGGTTACGTTTGGAGGCGAAATAATAAAATCTGGAGTTAGTTTTTATTAATGCAGAACTAGGTTTTCGCTTGGAGGCGAAATAATAAAATCTGGGGTTAGTTTTTATTATTCAAGGACTAGGTTTTCGCTTGGAGGCGAAATAATAAAATCTGGAGTTAGTTTTTATAAATACAGAACAAGGTTATCGCTTGGAGGTGAAATAATAAAATTTGGAGTTAGTTTTTATTAATCCAAAACTAGGTTTTCGAACGGAGGCGAAATAATAAAATCTGGAGTTAGTTTTATTAATCCAGAACTAGGTTACGTTTGGAGGCGAAATAATAAAATCTGGAGTTAGTTTATATTAATGCAGAACTAGGTTTTCGCTTGGAGGCAAAATAATAAAATCTGGGGTTACTTTTTGTTATTCCAGAACTAGGTTTTCTCTTGGAGGCGAAATAATAAAATCTGTAGTTAGTTTTTATAAATACAGAACAAGGTTATCGCTTGGAGGTGAAATAATAAAATCTGGAGTTAGTTTTTATTAATCCAAAACTAGGTTTTCGCATGGAGGCGAAATAATAAAATCCGGAGTTAGTTGTTATTTATCCAGAACTAGGTTTTTACTTGGATGTGAAATAATAAAATCTAAAGTTAGTTTTTATTAATCCGGAACTAGGTTTTTGCTTGGAGCCGAAATAATAAAATCTGGAGTTAGTTTTTATTAATCCAGAACTAGGTTATGTTTGGAGGCGAAATAATAAAATCAGGAATTAGTTTTTATTAATGCAGAACTAGGTTTTCGCTTGGAGGCGAAATAATAAAATCTGGGGTTACTTTTTATTATTCCAGAACTAGGTTTTTGCTTGGAGGCGAAATAATAAAATTTGGAGTTAGTTTTTATAAATACAGAACAAGGTTATTGCTTGGAGGTGAAATAATAAAATCTGTAGTTAGTTTTTATTAATCCAGAACTAGGTTACGTTTGCAGGCGAAATAATAAAATCTGGAGTTAGTTTTTATTAATGCAGAACTAGGTTTTCGCTTGGAGGCGAAATAATAAAATCTGGGGTTAGTTTTTATTATTCCAGGACTAGGTTTTCGCTTGGAGGCGAAATAATAAAATCTGGAGTTAGTTTTTATAAATACAGAACAAGGTTATCGCTTGGAGGTGAAATAATAAAATTTGGAGTTAGTTTTTATTAATCCAAAACTAGGTTTTCGCATGGAGGCGAAATAATAAAATCCGGAGTTAGTTTTTATTTATCCAGAACTGGGTTTTTACTTGGATGTGAAATAATAAAATCTAAAGTTAGTTTTTATTAATCCGGAACAAGGTTTTCGCTTGGAGGTGAAATAATAAAATCTGGAGTTAGCTTTTATTAATGCAGAACTAGGTTTTCGCTTGGAGGCGAAATAATAAAATCTGGGGTTAGTTTTATTAACCAGAACTAGGTTTTCGCTTGGGGCGAAATAATTAAATATGGAGTTAGTTTTTATAAATACAGAACTAGGTTATCGCTTGGAGGCGAAATAATAAAGTCTAAAGTTAGTTTTTATTAATCTAGAACTAGGTTTTTGCTTGGAGGCGATATAATAAAATCTAGGCTTAGTTTTTATTAATCCAGAACTAGGTTTTCGCTTGGAGGTGAAATAATAAAATCCGGAGTTAATTTTTATTTCTCCAGAACTAGGTTTTTACTTGGATGTGAAATAATAAAATCTAAAGTTAGTTTTTATTAATCCAGAACTAGGTTTTTGCTTGGAGCCGAAATAATAAAATCTGGAGTTAGTTTTTATTAATCCAGAACTAGGTTATGTTTGGAGGCGAAATAATAAAATCTAGAATTAGTTTTTATTAATGCAGAACTTGGTTTTTGCTTGGAGGCGAAATAATAAAATCTGGGGTTGCTTTTTATTATTCCAAAACTAGGTTTTCGCTTGGAGGCGAAATAATAAAATTTGGAGTTAGTTTTTATAAATACAGAACAAGGTTATTGCTTGGAGGTGAAATAATAAAATCTGGAGTTAGTTTTTATTAATCCAAAACTAGGTTTTCGCATGGAGGCGAAATAATAAAATCCGGAGTTAGTTGTTATTTATCCAGAACTAGGTTTTTACTTGGATGTGAAATAATAAAATCTAAAGTTAGTTTTTATTAATCCAGAACTAGGTTTATGCTTGGAGGCGAAATGATAAAATCTAGGCTTCGTTTTTATTAATCCAGAACTAGGTTTTCGCTTGGAGGTGAAATAATAAAATCCGGAGTTATTTTTTATTTCTCCAGAACTAGGTTTTTACTTGGATGTGAAATAATAAAATCTAAAGTTAGTTTTTATTAATCCAGAACTAGATTTTTGCTTGGAGCCAAAATAATAAAATCTGGAGTTAGTTTTTATTAATCCAGAACTAGGTTACGTTTGGAGGCGAAATAATAAAATCTGGAATTAGTTTTTATTAATGCAGAACTAGGTTTTCGCTTGGAGGCGAAATAATAAAATCTGGGGTTAGTTTTTATTATTCCAGAACTAGGTTTTCGCTTGGAGGCGAAATAATAAAATCTGGAGTTAGTTTTTATAAATACAGAACAAGGTTATTGCTTGGAGGTGAAATAATAAAATCTGGAGTTAGTTTTTATTAATCCAAAACTAGGTTTTCGCATGGAGTCGAAATAATAAAATATGGAGTTAGTTTTTATTAATCCAGAACTAGGTTACGTTTGGAGGCGAAATAATAAAATCTGGAGTTAGTTTTTATTAATGCAGAACTAGGTTTTCGCTTGGAGGCGAAATAATAAAATCTGGGGTTAGTTTTTATTATTCCAGGACTAGGTTTTCGCTTGGAGGCGAAATAATAAAATCTGGAGTTAGTTTTTATAAATACAGAACAAGGATATCGCTTGGAGGTGAAATAATAAAATCTGGAGTTAGTTTTTATTAATCCAAAACTAGGTTTTCGCACGGAGGCGAAATAATAAAATCTGGAGTTAGTTTTATTAATCCAGAACTAGGTTACGTTTGGAGGCGAAATAATAAAATCTGGAGTTAGTTTATATTAATGCAGAACTAGGTTTTCGCTTGGAGGCAAAATAATAAAATCTGGGGTTACTTTTTTTTATTCCAGAACTAGGTTTTCTCTTGGAGGCGAAATAATAAAATCTGTAGTTAGTTTTTATAAATACAGAACAAGGTTATCGCTTGGAGGTGAAATAATAAAATCTGGAGTTAGTTTTTATTAATCCAAAACTAGGTTTTCGCATGGAGGCGAAATAATAAAATCCGGAGTTAGTTGTTATTTATCCAGAACAAGGTTTTTACTTGGATGTGAAATAATAAAATCTAAAGTTAGTTTTTATTAATCCGGAACTAGGTTTTTGCTTGGAGCCGAAATAATAAAATCTGGAGTTAGTTTTTATTAATCCAGAACTAGGTTATGTTTGGAGGCGAAATAATAAAATCAGGAATTAGTTTTTATTAATGCAGAACTAGGTTTTCGCTTGGAGGCGAAATAATAAAATCTGGGGTTACTTTTTATTATTCCAGAACTAGGTTTTTGCTTGGAGGCGAAATAATAAAATTTGGAGTTAGTTTTTATAAATACAGAACAAGGTTATTGCTTGGAGGTGAAATAATAAAATCTGTAGTTAGTTTTTATTAATCCAGAACTAGGTTACGTTTGCAGGCGAAATAATAAAATCTGGAGTTAGTTTTTATTAATGCAGAACTAGGTTTTCGCTTGGAGGCGAAATAATAAAATCTGGGGTTAGTTTTTATTATTCCAGGACTAGGTTTTCGCTTGGAGGCGAAATAATAAAATCTGGAGTTAGTTTTTATAAATACAGAACAAGGTTATCGCTTGGAGGTGAAATAATAAAATCTGGAGTTAGTTTTTATTAATCCAAAACTAGGTTTTCGCATGGAGGCGAAATAATAAAATCCGGAGTTAGTTTTTATTTATCCAGAACTGGGTTTTTACTTGGATGTGAAATAATAAAATCTAAAGTTAGTTTTTATTAATCCGGAACAAGGTTTTCGCTTGGAGGTGAAATAATAAAATCTGGAGTTAGCTTTTATTAATGCAGAACTAGGTTTTCGCTTGGAGGCGAAATAATAAAATCTGGGGTTAGTTTTATTAACCAGAACTAGGTTTTCGCTTGGGGCGAAATAATTAAATATGGAGTTAGTTTTTATAAATACAGAACTAGGTTATCGCTTGGAGGCGAAATAATAAAGTCTAAAGTTAGTTTTTATTAATCTAGAACTAGGTTTTTGCTTGGAGGCGATATAATAAAATCTAGGCTTAGTTTTTATTAATCCAGAACTAGGTTTTCGCTTGGAGGTGAAATAATAAAATCCGGAGTTAATTTTTATTTCTCCAGAACTAGGTTTTTACTTGGATGTGAAATAATAAAATCTAAAGTTAGTTTTTATTAATCCAGAACTAGGTTTTTGCTTGGAGCCGAAATAATAAAATCTGGAGTTAGTTTTTATTAATCCAGAACTAGGTTATGTTTGGAGGCGAAATAATAAAATCTAGAATTAGTTTTTATTAATGCAGAACTTGGTTTTTGCTTGGAGGCGAAATAATAAAATCTGGGGTTGCTTTTTATTATTCCAAAACTAGGTTTTCGCTTGGAGGCGAAATAATAAAATTTGGAGTTAGTTTTTATAAATACAGAACAAGGTTATTGCTTGGAGGTGAAATAATAAAATCTGGAGTTAGTTTTTATTAATCCAAAACTAGGTTTTCGCATGGAGGCGAAATAATAAAATCCGGAGTTAGTTGTTATTTATCCAGAACTAGGTTTTTACTTGGATGTGAAATAATAAAATCTAAAGTTAGTTTTTATTAATCCAGAACTAGGTTTATGCTTGGAGGCGAAATGATAAAATCTAGGCTTCGTTTTTATTAATCCAGAACTAGGTTTTCGCTTGGAGGTGAAATAATAAAATCCGGAGTTATTTTTTATTTCTCCAGAACTAGGTTTTTACTTGGATGTGAAATAATAAAATCTAAAGTTAGTTTTTATTAATCCAGAACTAGATTTTTGCTTGGAGCCAAAATAATAAAATCTGGAGTTAGTTTTTATTAATCCAGAACTAGGTTACGTTTGGAGGCGAAATAATAAAATCTGGAATTAGTTTTTATTAATGCAGAACTAGGTTTTCGCTTGGAGGCGAAATAATAAAATCTGGGGTTAGTTTTTATTATTCCAGAACTAGGTTTTCGCTTGGAGGCGAAATAATAAAATCTGGAGTTAGTTTTTATAAATACAGAACAAGGTTATTGCTTGGAGGTGAAATAATAAAATCTGGAGTTAGTTTTTATTAATCCAAAACTAGGTTTTCGCATGGAGTCAAAATAATAAAATATGGAGTTAGTTTTTATTAATCCAGAACTAGGTTACGTTTGGAGGCGAAATAATAAAATCTGGAGTTAGTTTTTATTAATGCAGAACTAGGTTTTCGCTTGGAGGCGAAATAATAAAATCTGGGGTTAGTTTTTATTATTCCAGGACTAGGTTTTCGCTTGGAGGCGAAATAATAAAATCTGGAGTTAGTTTTTATAAATACAGAACAAGGATATCGCTTGGAGGTGAAATAATAAAATCTGGAGTTAGTTTTTATTAATCCAAAACTAGGTTTTCGCACGGAGGCGAAATAATAAAATCTGGAGTTAGTTTTATTAATCCAGAACTAGGTTACGTTTGGAGGCGAAATAATAAAATCTGGAGTTAGTTTATATTAATGCAGAACTAGGTTTTCGCTTGGAGGCAAAATAATAAAATCTGGGGTTACTTTTTTTTATTCCAGAACTAGGTTTTCTCTTGGAGGCGAAATAATAAAATCTGTAGTTAGTTTTTATAAATACAGAACAAGGTTATCGCTTGGAGGTGAAATAATAAAATCTGGAGTTAGTTTTTATTAATCCAAAACTAGGTTTTCGCATGGAGGCGAAATAATAAAATCCGGAGTTAGTTGTTATTTATCCAGAACAAGGTTTTTACTTGGATGTGAAATAATAAAATCTAAAGTTAGTTTTTATTAATCCGGAACTAGGTTTTTGCTTGGAGCCGAAATAATAAAATCTGGAGTTAGTTTTTATTAATCCAGAACTAGGTTATGTTTGGAGGCGAAATAATAAAATCAGGAATTAGTTTTTATTAATGCAGAACTAGGTTTTCGCTTGGAGGCGAAATAATAAAATCTGGGGTTACTTTTTATTATTCCAGAACTAGGTTTTTGCTTGGAGGCGAAATAATAAAATTTGGAGTTAGTTTTTATAAATACAGAACAAGGTTATTGCTTGGAGGTGAAATAATAAAATCTGTAGTTAGTTTTTATTAATCCAGAACTAGGTTACGTTTGCAGGCGAAATAATAAAATCTGGAGTTAGTTTTTATTAATGCAGAACTAGGTTTTCGCTTGGAGGCGAAATAATAAAATCTGGGGTTAGTTTTTATTATTCCAGGACTAGGTTTTCGCTTGGAGGCGAAATAATAAAATCTGGAGTTAGTTTTTATAAATACAGAACAAGGTTATCGCTTGGAGGTGAAATAATAAAATCTGGAGTTAGTTTTTATTAATCCAAAACTAGGTTTTCGCATGGAGGCGAAATAATAAAATCCGGAGTTAGTTTTTATTTATCCAGAACTGGGTTTTTACTTGGATGTGAAATAATAAAATCTAAAGTTAGTTTTTATTAATCCGGAACAAGGTTTTCGCTTGGAGGTGAAATAATAAAATCTGGAGTTAGCTTTTATTAATGCAGAACTAGGTTTTCGCTTGGAGGCGAAATAATAAAATCTGGGGTTAGTTTTATTAACCAGAACTAGGTTTTCGCTTGGGGCGAAATAATTAAATATGGAGTTAGTTTTTATAAATACAGAACTAGGTTATCGCTTGGAGGCGAAATAATAAAGTCTAAAGTTAGTTTTTATTAATCTAGAACTAGGTTTTTGCTTGGAGGCGATATAATAAAATCTAGGCTTAGTTTTTATTAATCCAGAACTAGGTTTTCTCTTGGAGGTGAAATAATAAAATCCGGAGTTAATTTTTATTTCTCCAGAACTAGGTTTTTACTTGGATGTGAAATAATAAAATCTAAAGTTAGTTTTTATTAATCCAGAACTAGGTTTTTGCTTGGAGCCGAAATAATAAAATCTGGAGTTAGTTTTTATTAATCCAGAACTAGGTTATGTTTGGAGGCGAAATAATAAAATCTAGAATTAGTTTTTATTAATGCAGAACTTGGTTTTTGCTTGGAGGCGAAATAATAAAATCTGGGGTTGCTTTTTATTATTCCAGAACTAGGTTTTCGCTTGGAGGCGAAATAATAAAATTTGGAGTTAGTTTTTATAAATACAGAACAAGGTTATTGCTTGGAGGTGAAATAATAAAATCTGGAGTTAGTTTTTATTAATCCAAAACTAGGTTTTCGCATGGAGGCGAAATAATAAAATCCGGAGTTAGTTGTTATTTATCCAGAACTAGGTTTTTACTTGGATGTGAAATAATAAAATCTAAAGTTAGTTTTTATTAATCCAGAACTAGGTTTATGCTTGGAGGCGAAATGATAAAATCTAGGCTTCGTTTTTATTAATCCAGAACTAGGTTTTCGCTTGGAGGTGAAATAATAAAATCCGGAGTTATTTTTTATTTCTCCAGAACTAGGTTTTTACTTGGATGTGAAATAATAAAATCTAAAGTTAGTTTTTATTAATCCAGAACTAGATTTTTGCTTGGGGCCGAAATAATAAAATCTGGAGTTAGTTTTTATTAATCCAGAACTAGGTTACGTTTGGAGGCGAAATAATAATATCTGGAATTAGTTTTTATTAATGCAGAACTAGGTTTTCGCTTGGAGGCGAAATAATAAAATCTGGGGTTAGTTTTTATTATTCCAGAACTAGGTTTTCGCTTGGAGGCGAAATAATAAAATCTGGAGTTAGTTTTTATAAATACAGAACAACGTTATTGCTTGGAGGTGAAATAATAAAATCTGGAGTTAGTTTTTATTAATCCAAAACTAGGTTTTCGCATGGAGTCGAAATAATAAAATATGGAGTTAGTTTTTATTAATCCAGAACTAGGTTACGTTTGGAGGCGAAATAATAAAATCTGGAGTTAGTTTTTATTAATGCAGAACTAGGTTTTCGCTTGGAGGCGAAATAATAAAATCTGGGGTTAGTTTTTATTATTCCAGGACTAGGTTTTCGCTTGGAGGCGAAATAATAAAATCTGGAGTTAGTTTTTATAAATACAGAACAAGGATATCGCTTGGAGGTGAAATAATAAAATCTGGAGTTAGTTTTTATTAATCCAAAACTAGGTTTTCGCACGGAGGCGAAATAATAAAATCTGGAGTTAGTTTTATTAATCCAGAACTAGGTTACGTTTGGAGGCGAAATAATAAAATCTGGAGTTAGTTTATATTAATGCAGAACTAGGTTTTCGCTTGGAGGCAAAATAATAAAATCTGGGGTTACTTTTTGTTATTCCAGAACTAGGTTTTCTCTTGGAGGCGAAATAATAAAATCTGTAGTTAGTTTTTATAAATACAGAACAAGGTTATCGCTTGGAGGTGAAATAATAAAATCTGGAGTTAGTTTTTATTAATCCAAAACTAGGTTTTCGCATGGAGGCGAAATAATAAAATCCGGAGTTAGTTGTTATTTATCCAGAACTAGGTTTTTACTTGGATGTGAAATAATAAAATCTAAAGTTAGTTTTTATTAATCCAGAACTAGGTTTATGCTTGGAGGCGAAATGATAAAATCTAGGCTTCGTTTTTATTAATCCAGAACTAGGTTTTCGCTTGGAGGTGAAATAATAAAATCCGGAGTTAATTTTTATTTCTCCAGAACTAGGTTTTTACTTGGATGTGAAATAATAAAATCTAAAGTTAGTTTTTATTAATCCAGAACTAGGTTTTTGCTTGGAGCCGAAATAATAAAATCTGGAGTTAGTTTTTATTAATCCAGAACTAGGTTACGTTTGGAGGCGAAATAATAAAATCTGGAATTAGTTTTTATTAATGCAGAACTAGGTTTTCGCTTGGAGGCGAAATAATAAAATCTGGGGTTAGTTTTTATTATTCCAAAACTAGGTTTTCGCTTGGAGGCGAAATAATAAAATCTGGAGTTAGTTTTTATAAATACAGAACAAGGTTATTGCTTGGAGGTGAAATAATAAAATCTGGAGTTAGTTTTTATTAATCCAAAACTAGGTTTTCGCATGGAGGCGAAATAATAAAATATGGAGTTAGTTTTTATTAATCCAGAACTAGGTTACGTTTGGAGGCGAAATAATAAAATATGGAGTTAGTTTTTATTAATGCAGAACTAGGTTTTCGCTTGGAGGCGAAATAATAAAATCTGGGGTTAGTTTTTATTATTCCAGGACTAGGTTTTCGCTTGGAGGCGAAATAATAAAATCTGGAGTTAGTTTTTATAAATACAGAACAAGGTTATCGCTTGGAGGTGAAATAATAAAATCTGGAGTTAGTTTTTATTAATCCAAAACTAGGTTTTCGCACGGAGGCGAAATAATAAAATCTGGAGTTAGTTTTATTAATCCAGAACTAGGTTACGTTTGGAGGCGAAATAATAAAATCTGGAGTTAGTTTATATTAATGCAGAACTAGGTTTTCGCTTGGAGGCAAAATAATAAAATCTGGGGTTACTTTTTGTTATTCCAGAACTAGGTTTTCTCTTGGAGGCGAAATAATAAAATCTGTAGTTAGTTTTTATAAATACAGAACAAGGTTATCGCTTGGAGGTGAAATAATAAAATCTGGAGTTAGTTTTTATTAATCCAAAACTAGGTTTTCGCATGGAGGCGAAATAATAAAATCCGGAGTTAGTTGTTACTTATCCAGAACTAGGTTTTTACTTGGATGTGAAATAATAAAATCTAAAGTTAGTTTTTATTAATCCAGAACTAGGTTTATGCTTGGAGGCGAAATGATAAAATCTAGGCTTCATTTTTATTAATCCAGAACTAGGTTTTCGCTTGGAGGTGAAATAATAAAATCCGGAGTTAATTTTTATTTCTCCAGAACTAGGTTTTTACTTGGATGTGAAATAATAAAATCTAAAGTTAGTTTTTATTAATCCAGAACTAGGTTTTTGCTTGGAGCCGAAATAATAAAATCTGGAGTTAGTTTTTATTAATCCAGAACTAGGTTACGTTTGGAGGCGAAATAATAAAATCTGGAATTAGTTTTTATTAATGCAGAACTAGGTTTTCGCTTGGAGGCGAAATAATAAAATCTGGGGTTAGTTTTTATTATTCCAAAACTAGGTTTTCGCTTGGAGGCGAAATAATAAAATCTGGAGTTAGTTTTTATAAATACAGAACAAGGTTATTGCTTGGAGGTGAAATAATAAAATCTGGAGTTAGTTTTTATTAATCCAAAACTAGGTTTTCGCATGGAGGCGAAATAATAAAATATGGAGTTAGTTTTTATTAATCCAGAACTAGGTTACGTTTGGAGGCGAAATAATAAAATATGGAGTTAGTTTTTATTAATGCAGAACTAGGTTTTCGCTTGGAGGCGAAATAATAAAATCTGGGGTTAGTTTTTATTATTCCAGGACTAGGTTTTCGCTTGGAGGCGAAATAATAAAATCTGGAGTTAGTTTTTATAAATACAGAACAAGGTTATCGCTTGGAGGTGAAATAATAAAATCTGGAGTTAGTTTTTATTAATCCAAAACTAGGTTTTCGCACGGAGGCGAAATAATAAAATCTGGAGTTAGTTTTATTAATCCAGAACTAGGTTACGTTTGGAGGCGAAATAATAAAATCTGGAGTTAGTTTATATTAATGCAGAACTAGGTTTTCGCTTGGAGGCAAAATAATAAAATCTGGGGTTACTTTTTGTTATTCCAGAACTAGGTTTTCTCTTGGAGGCGAAATAATAAAATCTGTAGTTAGTTTTTATAAATACAGAACAAGGTTATCGCTTGGAGGTGAAATAATAAAATCTGGAGTTAGTTTTTATTAATCCAAAACTAGGTTTTCGCATGGAGGCGAAATAATAAAATCCGGAGTTAGTTGTTACTTATCCAGAACTAGGTTTTTACTTGGATGTGAAATAATAAAATCTAAAGTTAGTTTTTATTAATCCAGAACTAGGTTTATGCTTGGAGGCGAAATGATAAAATCTAGGCTTCATTTTTATTAATCCAGAACTAGGTTTTCGCTTGGAGGTGAAATAATAAAATCCGGAGTTAATTTTTATTTCTCCAGAACTAGGTTTTTACTTGGATGTGAAATAATAAAATCTAAAGTTAGTTTTTATTAATCCAGAACTAGGTTTTTGCTTGGAGCCGAAATAATAAAATCTGGAGTTAGTTTTTATTAATCCAGAACTAGGTTACGTTTGGAGGCGAAATAATAAAATCTGGAATTAGTTTTTATTAATGCAGAACTAGGTTTTCGCTTGGAGGCGAAATAATAAAATCTGGGGTTAGTTTTTATTATTCCAGAACTAGGTTTTCGCTTGGAGGCGAAATAATAAAATCTGGAGTTAGTTTTTATAAATACAGAACAAGGTTATTGCTTGGAGGTGAAATAATAAAATCTGGAGTTAGTTTTTGTTAATCCAAAACTAGGTTTTCGCATGGAGGCGAAATAATAAAATATGGAGTTAGTTTTTATTAATCCAGAACTAGGTTACGTTTGGAGGCGAAATAATAAAATCTGGAGTTAGTTTTTATTAATGCAGAACTAGGTTTTCGCTTGGAGGCGAAATAATAAAATCTGGGGTTAGTTTTTATTATTCCAGGACTAGGTTTTCGCTTGGAGGCGAAATAATAAAATCTGGAGTTAGTTTTTATAAATACAGAACAAGGATATCGCTTGGAGGTGAAATAATAAAATCTGGAGTTAGTTTTTATTAATCCAAAACTAGGTTTTCGCACGGAGGCGAAATAATAAAATCTGGAGTTAGTTTTATTAATCCAGAACTAGGTTACGTTTGGAGGCGAAATAATAAAATCTGGAGTTAGTTTATATTAATGCAGAACTAGGTTTTCGCTTGGAGGCAAAATAATAAAATCTGGGGTTACTTTTTGTTATTCCAGAACTAGGTTTTCTCTTGGAGGCGAAATAATAAAATCTGTAGTTAGTTTTTATAAATACAGAACAAGGTTATCGCTTGGAGGTGAAATAATAAAATCTGGAGTTAGTTTTTATTAATCCAAAACTAGGTTTTCGCATGGAGGCGAAATAATAAAATCCGGAGTTAGTTGTTATTTATCCAGAACTAGGTTTTTACTTGGATGTGAAATAATAAAATCTAAAGTTAGTTTTTATTAATCCAGAACTAGGTTTATGCTTGGAGGCGAAATGATAAAATCTAGGCTTCGTTTTTATTAATCCAGAACTAGGTTTTCGCTTGGAGGTGAAATAATAAAATCCGGAGTTAATTTTTATTTCTCCAGAACTAGGTTTTTACTTGGATGTGAAATAATAAAATCTAAAGTTAGTTTTTATTAATCCAGAACTAGGTTTTTGCTTGGAGCCGAAATAATAAAATCTGGAGTTAGTTTTTATTAATCCAGAACTAGGTTACGTTTGGAGGCGAAATAATAAAATCTGGAATTAGTTTTTATTAATGCAGAACTAGGTTTTCGCTTGGAGGCGAAATAATAAAATCTGGGGTTAGTTTTTATTATTCCAAAACTAGGTTTTCGCTTGGAGGCGAAATAATAAAATCTGGAGTTAGTTTTTATAAATACAGAACAAGGTTATTGCTTGGAGGTGAAATAATAAAATCTGGAGTTAGTTTTTATTAATCCAAAACTAGGTTTTCGCATGGAGGCGAAATAATAAAATATGGAGTTAGTTTTTATTAATCCAGAACTAGGTTACGTTTGGAGGCGAAATAATAAAATCTGGAGTTAGTTTTTATTAATGCAGAACTAGGTTTTCGCTTGGAGGCGAAATAATAAAATCTGGGGTTAGTTTTTATTATTCCAAAACTAGGTTTTCGCTTGGAGGCGAAATAATAAAATCTGGAGTTAGTTTTTATAAATACAGAACAAGGTTATTGCTTGGAGGTGAAATAATAAAATCTGGAGTTAGTTTTTATTAATCCAAAACTAGGTTTTCGCATGGAGGCGAAATAATAAAATCCGGAGTTAGTTGTTATTTATCCAGAACTAGGTTTTTACTTGGATGTGAAATAATAAAATCTAAAGTTAGTTTTTATTAATCCAGAACTAGGTTTATGCTTGGAGGCGAAATGATAAAATCTAGGCTTCGTTTTTATTAATCCAGAACTAGGTTTTCGCTTGGAGGTGAAATAATAAAATCCGGAGTTAATTTTTATTTCTCCAGAACTAGGTTTTTACTTGGATGTGAAATAATAAAATCTAAAGTTAGTTTTTATTAATCCAGAACTAGGTTTTTGCTTGGAGCCGAAATAATAAAATCTGGAGTTAGTTTTTATTAATCCAGAACTAGGTTACGTTTGGAGGCGAAATAATAAAATCTGGAATTAGTTTTTATTAATGCAGAACTAGGTTTTCGCTTGGAGGCGAAATAATAAAATCTGGGGTTAGTTTTTATTATTCCAAAACTAGGTTTTCGCTTGGAGGCGAAATAATAAAATCTGGAGTTAGTTTTTATAAATACAGAACAAGGTTATTGCTTGGAGGTGAAATAATAAAATCTGGAGTTAGTTTTTATTAATCCAAAACTAGGTTTTCGCATGGAGGCGAAATAATAAAATATGGAGTTAGTTTTTATTAATCCAGAACTAGGTTACGTTTGGAGGCGAAATAATAAAATCTGGAGTTAGTTTTTATTAATGCAGAACTAGGTTTTCGCTTGGAGGCGAAATAATAAAATCTGGGGTTAGTTTTTATTATTCCAGGACTAGGTTTTCGCTTGGAGGCGAAATAATAAAATCTGGAGTTAGTTTTTATAAATACAGAACAAGGATATCGCTTGGAGGTGAAATAATAAAATCTGGAGTTAGTTTTTATTAATCCAAAACTAGGTTTTCGCACGGAGGCGAAATAATAAAATCTGGAGTTAGTTTTATTAATCCAGAACTAGGTTACGTTTGGAGGCGAAATAATAAAATCTGGAGTTAGTTTATATTAATGCAGAACTAGGTTTTCGCTTGGAGGCAAAATAATAAAATCTGGGGTTACTTTTTGTTATTCCAGAACTAGGTTTTCTCTTGGAGGCGAAATAATAAAATCTGGAGTTAGTTTTTATAAATACAGAACAAGGTTATCGCTTGGAGGTGAAATAATAAAATCTGGAGTTAGTTTTTATTAATCCAAAACTAGGTTTTCGCATGGAGGCGAAATAATAAAATCCGGAGTTAGTTTTTATTTATCCAGAACTGGGTTTTTACTTGGATGTGAAATAATAAAATCTAAAGTTAGTTTTTATTAATCCGGAACAAGGTTTTCGCTTGGAGGTGAAATAATAAAATCTGGAGTTAGCTTTTATTAATGCAGAACTAGGTTTTCGCTTGGAGGCGAAATAATAAAATCTGGGGTTAGTTTTATTAACCAGAACTAGGTTTTCGCTTGGGGCGAAATAATTAAATATGGAGTTAGTTTTTATAAATACAGAACTAGGTTATCGCTTGGAGGCGAAATAATAAAGTCTAAAGTTAGTTTTTATTAATCTAGAACTAGGTTTTTGCTTGGAGGCGATATAATAAAATCTAGGCTTAGTTTTTATTAATCCAGAACTAGGTTTTCGCTTGGAGGTGAAATAATAAAATCCGGAGTTAATTTTTATTTCTCCAGAACTAGGTTTTTACTTGGATGTGAAATAATAAAATCTAAAGTTAGTTTTTATTAATCCAGAACTAGGTTTTTGCTTGGAGCCGAAATAATAAAATCTGGAGTTAGTTTTTATTAATCCAGAACTAGGTTATGTTTGGAGGCGAAATAATAAAATCTAGAATTAGTTTTTATTAATGCAGAACTTGGTTTTTGCTTGGAGGCGAAATAATAAAATCTGGGGTTGCTTTTTATTATTCCAGAACTAGGTTTTCGCTTGGAGGCGAAATAATAAAATTTGGAGTTAGTTTTTATAAATACAGAACAAGGTTATTGCTTGGAGGTGAAATAATAAAATCTGGAGTTAGTTTTTATTAATCCAAAACTAGGTTTTCGCATGGAGGCGAAATAATAAAATCCGGAGTTAGTTGTTATTTATCCAGAACTAGGTTTTTACTTGGATGTGAAATAATAAAATCTAAAGTTAGTTTTTATTAATCCAGAACTAGGTTTATGCTTGGAGGCGAAATGATAAAATCTAGGCTTCGTTTTTATTAATCCAGAACTAGGTTTTCGCTTGGAGGTGAAATAATAAAATCCGGAGTTATTTTTTATTTCTCCAGAACTAGGTTTTTACTTGGATTTGAAATAATAAAATCTAAAGTTAGTTTTTATTAATCCAGAACTAGATTTTTGCTTGGGGCCGAAATAATAAAATCTGGAGTTAGTTTTTATTAATCCAGAACTAGGTTACGTTTGGAGGCGAAATAATAAAATCTGGAATTAGTTTTTATTAATGCAGAACTAGGTTTTCGCTTGGAGGCGAAATAATAAAATCTGGGGTTAGTTTTTATTATTCCAGAACTAGGTTTTCGCTTGGAGGCGAAATAATAAAATCTGGAGTTAGTTTTTATAAATACAGAACAACGTTATTGCTTGGAGGTGAAATAATAAAATCTGGAGTTAGTTTTTATTAATCCAAAACTAGGTTTTCGCATGGAGTCGAAATAATAAAATATGGAGTTAGTTTTTATTAATCCAGAACTAGGTTACGTTTGGAGGCGAAATAATAAAATCTGGAGTTAGTTTTTATTAATGCAGAACTAGGTTTTCGCTTGGAGGCGAAATAATAAAATCTGGGGTTAGTTTTTATTATTCCAGGACTAGGTTTTCGCTTGGAGGCGAAATAATAAAATCTGGAGTTAGTTTTTATAAATACAGAACAAGGATATCGCTTGGAGGTGAAATAATAAAATCTGGAGTTAGTTTTTATTAATCCAAAACTAGGTTTTCGCACGGAGGCGAAATAATAAAATCTGGAGTTAGTTTTATTAATCCAGAACTAGGTTACGTTTGGAGGCGAAATAATAAAATCTGGAGTTAGTTTATATTAATGCAGAACTAGGTTTTCGCTTGGAGGCAAAATAATAAAATCTGGGGTTACTTTTTGTTATTCCAGAACTAGGTTTTCTCTTGGAGGCGAAATAATAAAATCTGTAGTTAGTTTTTATAAATACAGAACAAGGTTATCGCTTGGAGGTGAAATAATAAAATCTGGAGTTAGTTTTTATTAATCCAAAACTAGGTTTTCGCATGGAGGCGAAATAATAAAATCCGGAGTTAGTTGTTATTTATCCAGAACTAGGTTTTTACTTGGATGTGAAATAATAAAATCTAAAGTTAGTTTTTATTAATCCAGAACTAGGTTTATGCTTGGAGGCGAAATGATAAAATCTAGGCTTCGTTTTTATTAATCCAGAACTAGGTTTTCGCTTGGAGGTGAAATAATAAAATCCGGAGTTAATTTTTATTTCTCCAGAACTAGGTTTTTACTTGGATGTGAAATAATAAAATCTAAAGTTAGTTTTTATTAATCCAGAACTAGGTTTTTGCTTGGAGCCGAAATAATAAAATCTGGAGTTAGTTTTTATTAATCCAGAACTAGGTTACGTTTGGAGGCGAAATAATAAAATCTGGAATTAGTTTTTATTAATGCAGAACTAGGTTTTCGCTTGGAGGCGAAATAATAAAATCTGGGGTTAGTTTTTATTATTCCAAAACTAGGTTTTCACTTGGAGGCGAAATAATAAAATCTGGAGTTAGTTTTTATAAATACAGAACAAGGTTATTGCTTGGAGGTGAAATAATAAAATCTGGAGTTAGTTTTTATTAATCCAAAACTAGGTTTTCGCATGGAGGCGAAATAATAAAATATGGAGTTAGTTTTTATTAATCCAGAACTAGGTTACGTTTGGAGGCGAAATAATAAAATATGGAGTTAGTTTTTATTAATGCAGAACTAGGTTTTCACTTGGAGGCGAAATAATAAAATCTGGGGTTAGTTTTTATTATTCCAGGACTAGGTTTTCGCTTGGAGGCGAAATAATAAAATCTGGAGTTAGTTTTTATAAATACAGAACAAGGTTATCGCTTGGAGGTGAAATAATAAAATCTGGAGTTAGTTTTTATTAATCCAAAACTAGGTTTTCGCACGGAGGCGAAATAATAAAATCTGGAGTTAGTTTTATTAATCCAGAACTAGGTTACGTTTGGAGGCGAAATAATAAAATCTGGAGTTAGTTTATATTAATGCAGAACTAGGTTTTCGCTTGGAGGCAAAATAATAAAATCTGGGGTTACTTTTTGTTATTCCAGAACTAGGTTTTCTCTTGGAGGCGAAATAATAAAATCTGTAGTTAGTTTTTATAAATACAGAACAAGGTTATCGCTTGGAGGTGAAATAATAAAATCTGGAGTTAGTTTTTATTAATCCAAAACTAGGTTTTCGCATGGAGGCGAAATAATAAAATCCGGAGTTAGTTGTTACTTATCCAGAACTAGGTTTTTACTTGGATGTGAAATAATAAAATCTAAAGTTAGTTTTTATTAATCCAGAACTAGGTTTATGCTTGGAGGCGAAATGATAAAATCTAGGCTTCATTTTTATTAATCCAGAACTAGGTTTTCGCTTGGAGGTGAAATAATAAAATCCGGAGTTAATTTTTATTTCTCCAGAACTAGGTTTTTAATTGGATGTGAAATAATAAAATCTAAAGTTAGTTTTTATTAATCCAGAACTAGGTTTTTGCTTGGAGCCGAAATAATAAAATCTGGAGTTAGTTTTTATTAATCCAGAACTAGGTTACGTTTGGAGGCGAAATAATAAAATCTGGAATTAGTTTTTATTAATGCAGAACTAGGTTTTCGCTTGGAGGCGAAATAATAAAATCTGGGGTTAGTTTTTATTATTCCAGAACTAGGTTTTCGCTTGGAGGCGAAATAATAAAATCTGGAGTTAGTTTTTATAAATACAGAACAAGGTTATTGCTTGGAGGTGAAATAATAAAATCTGGAGTTAGTTTTTGTTAATCCAAAACTAGGTTTTCGCATGGAGGCGAAATAATAAAATA
>JARVZY010002366.1:0-136000 GCA_030686995.1 Artemisia argyi | reverse complement strand
GTTTGGAGGCGAAATAATAAAATCTGGAGTTAGTTTATATTAATGCAGAACTAGATTTTCACTTGGAGGCAAAATAATAAAATCTGGGTTACTTTTTATTATTCCAGAACTAGGTTTTCTCTTGGAGGCGAAATAATAAAATCTGTAGTTAGTTTTTATAAATACAGAACAAGGTTATCGCTTGGAGGTGAAATAATAAAATCTGGAGTTAGTTTTTATTAATCCAAAACTAGGTTTTCGCATGGAGGCGAAATAATAAAATCCAGAGTTAGTTGTTATTTATCCAGAACTATGTTTTTACTTGGATGTGAAATAACAAAATCTAAAGTTAGTTTTTATTAATCCAGGACTTGGTTTATGCATGGAGGCGAAATGATAAAATCTAGGCTTCGTTTTTATTAATCCATAACTAGGTTTTCGCTTGGAGGTGAAATAATAAAATCCGGAGTTAATTTTTATTTCTCCAGAACTAGGTTTTTACTTGGATGTGAAATAATAAAATATAAAGTTAGTTTTTATTAATCCGGAACAAGGTTTTCGCTTGGAGGTGAAATAATAAAATCTGGAGTTAGTTTTTATTAATCAAGAACTAGGTTTCGCTTGGAAGCGAAATAATAAAATCTGGAGTTAGCTTTTATTAATGAAGAACTAGGTTTTCGCTTGGAGGTGAAATAATAAAATCTGGGGTTAGTTTTATTAATCCAGAACTAGGTTTTCGCTTGGAGGCGAAATAATTAAATATGGAGTTAGTTTTTATAAATACAGAACTAGGTTATCGCTTGGAGGCGAAATAATAAAGTCTAAAGTTAGTTTTAGTTAATCTAGAACTAGGTTTTTGCTTGGAGGCGAAATAATAAAATCTAGGCTTAGTTTTTATTAATCCAGAACTAGGTTTTCGCTTGGAGGTGAAATAATAAAATCCGGAGTTAATTTTTATTTCTCCTGAACTAGGTTTTTACTTGGATGTGAAATAATAAAATCTAAAGTTAGTTTTTATTAATCCAGAACTAGGTTTTTGCTTGGAGCCGAAATAATAAAATCTGGAGTTAGTTTTTATTAATCCAGAACTAGGTTACGTTTGGAGGCGAAATAATAAAATCTGGAATTAGTTTTTATTAATGCAGAACTAGGTTTTCGCTTGGAGTCGAAATAATAAAATCTGAGGTTACTTTTTATTATTCCAGAACTAGGTTTTCTCTTGGAGGCGAAATAATAAAATCTGTAGTTAGTTTTTATAAATACAGAACAAGGTTATCGCTTGGAGGTGAAATAATAAAATCTGGAGTTAGTTTTTATTAATCCAAAACTAGGTTTTCGCATGGAGGCGAAATAATAAAATCCGGAGTTAGTTTTTATTTATCCAGAACTACGTTTTTACTTGGCAGTGAAATAATAAAATCTAAAGTTAGTTTTTATTAATCCAGAACTAGGTTTATGCTTGGAGGCGAAATGATAAAATCTAGGCTTCGTTTTTATTAATCCAGAACTAGGTTTTCGCTTGGAAGTGAAAGAATAAAATCTGGAGTTACTTTTTATTTCTCCAGAACTAGTTTTTTACTTGGATGTGAAATAATAAAATCTAAAGTTAGTTTTTATTAATCCAGAACTAGGTTACGCTTGGAGGCGATATAATAAAATATGGAGTTAGTTTTTATTAATCCACAACCAGGTTTTCGCTTGGAGGCAAAATAATAAAATCTAGGGTTAGTTTTTATTAATCCGGAACTAGGTTTTCGCTTGGAGGTGAAATCATAAAATCTGGAGTTAGTTTTTATTAATCAAGAACTAGGTTTCGCTTGGAAGCGAAATAATAAAATCTGGAGTTAGCTTTTATTAATGCAGAACTAGGTTTTCGCTTGGAGGCGAAATAATAAAATCTGGGGTTAGTTTTATTAATCCAGAACTAGGTTTTCGCTTGGAGGCGAAATAATTAAATATGGAGTTAGTTTTTATAAATACAGAACTAGGTTATCGCTTGGAGGCGAGATAATAAAATCTAAAGTTAGTTTTTATTAATCTAGAACTAGGTTTTTTCTTGGAGGCGAAATAATAAAATCTAGGCTTAGTTTTTATTAATCCAGAACTAGGTTTTCGCTTGGAGGTGAAATAATAAAATCCGGAGTTAATTTTTATTTCTCCAGAACTAGGTTTTTACTTGGATGTGAAATAATAAAATCTAAAGTTAGTTTTTATTAATCCAGAACTAGATTTTTGCTTGGAGCCGAAATAATAAAATCTGGTGTTAGTTTTTATTAATCCAGAACTAGGTTACGTTTGGAGGCGAAATAATAAAATCTGGAATTAGTTTTTATTAATGCAGAACTAGGTTTTCGCTTGGAGGCGAAATAATAAAATCTGGGGTTAGTTTTTATTATTCCAGAACTAGGTTTTCGCTTGGAGGCGAAATAATAAAATCTGGAGTTAGTTTTTATAAATACAGAACAAGGTTATCGCTTGGAGGTGAAATAATAAAATCTGGAGTTAGTTTTTATTAATCCAAAACTAGGTTTTCGAATGGAGGTGAAATAATAAAATCCGGAGTTAGTTTTTATTTATCCAGAACTAGGTTTTTACTTGGATGTGAAATAATAAAATATAAAGTTAGTTTTTATTAATCCGGAACAAGGTTTTCGCTTGGAGGAGAAATAATAAAATCTGGAGTTAGTTTTTATTAATCAAGAACTAGGTTTCGCTTGGAAGCGAAATAATAAAATCTGGAGTTAGCTTTTATTAATGAAGAACTAGGTTTTCGCTTGGAGGCGAAATAATAAAATCTGGGGTTAGTTTTATTAATCCAGAACTAGGTTTTCGCTTAGAGGCGAAATAATTAAATATGGAGTTAGTTTTTATAAATACAGAACTAGGTTATCGCTTGGAGGCGAAATAATAAAGTCTAAAGTTAGTTTTAGTTAATCTAGAACTAGGTTTTTGCTTGGAGGTGAAATAATAAAATCTAGGCTTAGTTTTTATTAATCCAGAACTAGGTTTTCGCTTGGAGGTGAAATAATAAAATCCGGAGTTAATTTTTATTTCTCCAGAACTAGGTTTTTACTTGGATGTGAAATAATAAAATCTAAAGCTAGTTTTTATTAATCCAGAACTAGGTTTTTGCTTGGAGCCGAAATAATAAAATCTGGAGTTAGTTTTTATTAATCCAGAACTAGGTTACGTTTGGAGGCGAAATAATAAAATCTGGAATTAGTTTTTATTAATGCAGAACTAGGTTTTCGCTTGGAGGCGAAATAATAAAATCTGAGGTTACTTTTTATTATTCCAGAACTAGGTTTTCTCTTGGAGGCGAAATAATAAAATCTGTAGTTAGTTTTTATAAACACGGAACAAGGTTATCGCTTGGAGGTGAAATAATAAAATCTGGAGTTAGTTTTTATTAATCCAAAACTAGGTTTTCGCATGGAGGCGAAATAATAAAATCCGGAGTTAGTTTTCATTTATCCAGAACTATGTTTTTACTTGGCAGTGAAATAATAAAATCTAAAGTTAGTTTTTATTAATCCAGAACTAGGTTTATGCTTGGAGGCGAAATGATAAAATCTAGGCTTCGTTTTTATTAATCCAGAACTAGGTTTTCGCTTGGAAGTGAAAGAATAAAATCTGGAGTTAGTTTTTATTTCTCCAGAACTAGTTTTTTACTTGGATGTGAAATAATAAAATCTAAAGTTAGTTTTTATTAATCCAGAACTAGGTTACGCTTGGAGGCGATATAATAAAATATGGAGTTAGTTTTTATTAATCCACAACCAGGTTTTCGCTTGGAGGCAAAATAATAAAATCTAGGGTTAGTTTTTATTAATCCGGAACTAGGTTTTCGCTTGGAGGTGAAATCATAAAATCTGGAGTTAGTTTTTATTAATCAAGAACTAGGTTTCGCTTGGAAGCGAAATAATAAAATCTGGAGTTAGCTTTTATTAATGCAGAACTAGGTTTTCGCTTGGAGGCGAAATAATAAAATCTGGGGTTAGTTTTATTAATCCAGAACTAGGTTTTCGCTTGGAGGCGAAATAATTAAATATGGAGTTAGTTTTTATAAATACAGAACTAGGTTATCGCTTGGAGGCGAGATAATAAAATCTAAAGTCAGTTTTTATTAATCTAGAACTAGGTTTTTTCTTGGAGGCGAAATAATAAAATCTAGGCTTAGTTTTTATTAATCCAGAACTAGGTTTTCGCTTGGAGGTGAAATAATAAAATCCGGAGTTAATTTTTATTTCTCCAGAACTAGGTTTTTACTTGGATGTGAAATAATAAAATCTAAAGTTAGTTTTTATTAATCCAGAACTAGATTTTTGCTTGGAGCCGAAATAATAAAATCTGGTGTTAGTTTTTATTAATCCAGAACTAGGTTACGTTTGGAGGCGAAATAATAAAATCTGGAATTAGTTTTTATTAATGCAGAACTAGGTTTTCGCTTGGAGGCGAAATAATAAAATCTGGGGTTAGTTTTTATTATTCCAGAACTAGGTTTTCGCTTGGAGGCGAAATAATAAAATCTGGAGTTAGTTTTTATAAATACAGAACAAGGTTATCGCTTGGAGGTGAAATAATAAAATCTGGAGTTAGTTTTTATTAATCCAAAACTAGGTATTCGCATGGAGGCGAAATAATAAAATCTGGAGTTAGTTTTATTAATCCAGAACTAGGTTACGTTTGGAGGCGAAATAATAAAATCTGGAGTTAGTTTATATTAATGCAGAACTAGGTTTTCGCTTGGAGGCAAAATAATAAAATCTGGGGTTACTTTTTATTATTCCAGAACTAGGTTTTCTCTTGGAGGCGAAATAATAAAATCTGTAGTTAGTTTTTATAAATACAGAACAAGGTTATCGCTTGGAGGTGAAATAATAAAATCTGGAGTTAATTTTTATTAATCCAAAACTAGGTTTTCGCATGGAGGCGAAATAATAAAATCCGGAGTTAGTTGTTATTTATCCAGAACTAGGTTTTTACTTGGATGTGAAATAATAAAATCTAAAGTTAGTTTTTATTAATCCAGAACTAGGTTTATGCTTGGAGGCGAAATGATAAAATCTAGGCTTCGTTTTTATTAATCCAGAACTAGGTTTTCGCTTGGAGGTAAAATAATAAAATCCGGAGTTAATTTTTATTTCTCCAGAACTAGGTTTTTACTTGGATGTGAAATAATAAAATCTAAAGTTAGTTTTTATTAATCCAGAACTAGGTTTTTGCTTGGAGCCGAAATAATAAAATCTGGAGTTAGTTTTTATTAATCCAGAACTAGGTTACGTTTGGAGGCGAAATAATAAAATCTGGAATTAGTTTTTATTAATGCAGAACTAGGTTTTCGCTTGGAGGCGAAATAATAAATTCTGGGGTTAGTTTTTGTTATTCCAGAACTAGGTTTTCTCTTGGAGGCGAAATAATAAAATCTGGAGTTAGTTTTTATAAATACAGAACAAGGTTATCGCTTGGAGGTGAAATAATAAAATCTGGAGTTAGTTTTTATTAATCCAAAACTAGGCTTTCGCATGGAGGCGAAATAATAAAATCTGGAGTTAGTTTTTATTAATCCAGAACTAGGTTACGTTTGGAGGCGAAATAATAAAATCTGGAGTTAGTTTTTATTAATGCAGAACTAGGTTTTCGCTTGGAGGCGAAATAATAAAATCTGGGGTTAGTTTTTATTATTCCAGGACTAGGTTTTCGCTTGGAGGCGAAATAATAAAATCTGAGGTTACTTTTTATTATTCCAGAACTAGGTTTTCTCTTGGAGGCGAAATAATAAAATCTGTAGTTAGTTTTTATAAATACAGAACAAGGTTATCGCTTGGAGGTGAAATAATAAAATCTGGAGTTAGTTTTTATTAATCCAAAACTAGGTTTTCGCATGGAGGCGAAATAATAAAATCCGGAGTTAGTTTTTATTTATCCAGAACTACGTTTTTACTTGGCAGTGAAATAATAAAATCTAAAGTTAGTTTTTATTAATCCAGAACTAGGTTTATGCTTGGAGGCGAAATGATAAAATCTAGGCTTCGTTTTTATTAATCCAGAACTAGGTTTTCGCTTGGAAGTGAAAGAATAAAATCTGGAGTTAGTTTTTATTTCTCCAGAACTAGTTTTTTACTTGGATGTGAAATAATAAAATCTAAAGTTAGTTTTTATTAATCCAGAACTAGGTTACGCTTGGAGGCGATATAATAAAATATGGAGTTAGTTTTTATTAATCCACAACCAGGTTTTCGCTTGGAGGCAAAATAATAAAATCTAGGGTTAGTTTTTATTAATCCGGAACTAGGTTTTCGCTTGGAGGTGAAATCATAAAATCTGGAGTTAGTTTTTATTAATCAAGAACTAGGTTTCGCTTGGAAGCGAAATAATAAAATCTGGAGTTAGCTTTTATTAATGCAGAACTAGGTTTTCGCTTGGAGGCGAAATAATAAAATCTGGGGTTAGTTTTATTAATCCAGAACTAGGTTTTCGCTTGGAGGCGAAATAATTAAATATGGAGTTAGTTTTTATAAATACAGAACTAGGTTATCGCTTGGAGGCGAGATAATAAAATCTAAAGTTAGTTTTTATTAATCTAGAACTAGGTTTTTTCTTGGAGGCGAAATAATAAAATCTAGGCTTAGTTTTTATTAATCCAGAACTAGGTTTTCGCTTGGAGGTGAAATAATAAAATCCGGAGTTAATTTTTATTTCTCCAGAACTAGGTTTTTACTTGGATGTGAAATAATAAAATCTAAAGTTAGTTTTTATTAATCCAGAACTAGATTTTTGCTTGGAGCCGAAATAATAAAATCTGGTGTTAGTTTTTATTAATCCAGAACTAGGTTACGTTTGGAGGCGAAATAATAAAATCTGGAATTAGTTTTTATTAATGCAGAACTAGGTTTTCGCTTGGAGGCGAAATAATAAAATCTGGGGTTAGTTTTTATTATTCCAGAACTAGGTTTTCGCTTGGAGGCGAAATAATAAAATCTGGAGTTAGTTTTTATAAATACAGAACAAGGTTATCGCTTGGAGGTGAAATAATAAAATCTGGAGTTAGTTTTTATTAATCCAAAACTAGGTATTCGCATGGAGGCGAAATAATAAAATCTGGAGTTAGTTTTATTAATCCAGAACTAGGTTACGTTTGGAGGCGAAATAATAAAATCTGGAGTTAGTTTATATTAATGCAGAACTAGGTTTTCGCTTGGAGGCAAAATAATAAAATCTGGGGTTACTTTTTATTATTCCAGAACTAGGTTTTCTCTTGGAGGCGAAATAATAAAATCTGTAGTTAGTTTTTATAAATACAGAACAAGGTTATCGCTTGGAGGTGAAATAATAAAATCTGGAGTTAATTTTTATTAATCCAAAACTAGGTTTTCGCATGGAGGCGAAATAATAAAATCCGGAGTTAGTTGTTATTTATCCAGAACTAGGTTTTTACTTGGATGTGAAATAATAAAATCTAAAGTTAGTTTTTATTAATCCAGAACTAGGTTTATGCTTGGAGGCGAAATGATAAAATCTAGGCTTCGTTTTTATTAATCCAGAACTAGGTTTTCGCTTGGAGGTAAAATAATAAAATCCGGAGTTAATTTTTATTTCTCCAGAACTAGGTTTTTACTTGGATGTGAAATAATAAAATCTAAAGTTAGTTTTTATTAATCCAGAACTAGGTTTTTGCTTGGAGCCGAAATAATAAAATCTGGAGTTAGTTTTTATTAATCCAGAACCAGGTTACGTTTGGAGGCGAAATAATAAAATCTGGAATTAGTTTTTATTAATGCAGAACTAGGTTTTCGCTTGGAGGCGAAATAATAAATTCTGGGGTTAGTTTTTGTTATTCCAGAACTAGGTTTTCTCTTGGAGGCGAAATAATAAAATCTGGAGTTAGTTTTTATAAATACAGAACAAGGTTATCGCTTGGAGGTGAAATAATAAAATCTGGAGTTAGTTTTTATTAATCCAAAACTAGGCTTTCGCATGGAGGCGAAATAATAAAATCTGGAGTTAGTTTTTATTAATCCAGAACTAGGTTACGTTTGGAGGCGAAATAATAAAATCTGGAGTTAGTTTTTATTAATGCAGAACTAGGTTTTCGCTTGGAGGCGAAATAATAAAATCTGGGGTTAGTTTTTATTATTCCAGGACTAGGTTTTCGCTTGGAGGCGAAATAATAAAATCTGAGGTTACTTTTTATTATTCCAGAACTAGGTTTTCTCTTGGAGGCGAAATAATAAAATCTGTAGTTAGTTTTTATAAATACAGAACAAGGTTATCGCTTGGAGGTGAAATAATAAAATCTGGAGTTAGTTTTTATTAATCCAAAACTAGGTTTTCGCATGGAGGCGAAATAATAAAATCCGGAGTTAGTTTTTATTTATCCAGAACTACGTTTTTACTTGGCAGTGAAATAATAAAATCTAAAGTTAGTTTTTATTAATCCAGAACTAGGTTTATGCTTGGAGGCGAAATGATAAAATCTAGGCTTCGTTTTTATTAATCCAGAACTAGGTTTTCGCTTGGAAGTGAAAGAATAAAATCTGGAGTTAGTTTTTATTTCTCCAGAACTAGTTTTTTACTTGGATGTGAAATAATAAAATCTAAAGTTAGTTTTTATTAATCCAGAACTAGGTTACGCTTGGAGGCGATATAATAAAATATGGAGTTAGTTTTTATTAATCCACAACCAGGTTTTCGCTTGGAGGCAAAATAATAAAATCTAGGGTTAGTTTTTATTAATCCGGAACTAGGTTTTCGCTTGGAGGTGAAATCATAAAATCTGGAGTTAGTTTTTATTAATCAAGAACTAGGTTTCGCTTGGAAGCGAAATAATAAAATCTGGAGTTAGCTTTTATTAATGCAGAACTAGGTTTTCGCTTGGAGGCGAAATAATAAAATCTGGGGTTAGTTTTATTAATCCAGAACTAGGTTTTCGCTTGGAGGCGAAATAATTAAATATGGAGTTAGTTTTTATAAATACAGAACTAGGTTATCGCTTGGAGGCGAGATAATAAAATCTAAAGTTAGTTTTTATTAATCTAGAACTAGGTTTTTTCTTGGAGGCGAAATAATAAAATCTAGGCTTAGTTTTTATTAATCCAGAACTAGGTTTTCGCTTGGAGGTGAAATAATAAAATCCGGAGTTAATTTTTATTTCTCCAGAACTAGGTTTTTACTTGGATGTGAAATAATAAAATCTAAAGTTAGTTTTTATTAATCCAGAACTAGATTTTTGCTTGGAGCCGAAATAATAAAATCTGGTGTTAGTTTTTATTAATCCAGAACTAGGTTACGTTTGGAGGCGAAATAATAAAATCTGGAATTAGTTTTTATTAATGCAGAACTAGGTTTTCGCTTGGAGGCGAAATAATAAAATCTGGGGTTAGTTTTTATTATTCCAGAACTAGGTTTTCGCTTGGAGGCGAAATAATAAAATCTGGAGTTAGTTTTTATAAATACAGAACAAGGTTATCGCTTGGAGGTGAAATAATAAAATCTGGAGTTAGTTTTTATTAATCCAAAACTAGGTTTTCGCATGGAGGCGAAATAATAAAATCCGGAGTTAGTTTTTATTTATCCAGAACTACGTTTTTACTTGGCAGTGAAATAATAAAATCTAAAGTTAGTTTTTATTAATCCAGAACTAGGTTTATGCTTGGAGGCGAAATGATAAAATCTAGGCTTCGTTTTTATTAATCCAGAACTAGGTTTTCGCTTGGAAGTGAAAGAATAAAATCTGGAGTTAGTTTTTATTTCTCCAGAACTAGTTTTTTACTTGGATGTGAAATAATAAAATCTAAAGTTAGTTTTTATTAATCCAGAACTAGGTTACGCTTGGAGGCGATATAATAAAATATGGAGTTAGTTTTTATTAATCCACAACCAGGTTTTCGCTTGGAGGCAAAATAATAAAATCTAGGGTTAGTTTTTATTAATCCGGAACTAGGTTTTCGCTTGGAGGTGAAATCATAAAATCTGGAGTTAGTTTTTATTAATCAAGAACTAGGTTTCGCTTGGAAGCGAAATAATAAAATCTGGAGTTAGCTTTTATTAATGCAGAACTAGGTTTTCGCTTGGAGGCGAAATAATAAAATCTGGGGTTAGTTTTATTAATCCAGAACTAGGTTTTCGCTTGGAGGCGAAATAATTAAATATGGAGTTAGTTTTTATAAATACAGAACTAGGTTATCGCTTGGAGGCGAGATAATAAAATCTAAAGTTAGTTTTTATTAATCTAGAACTAGGTTTTTTCTTGGAGGCGAAATAATAAAATCTAGGCTTAGTTTTTATTAATCCAGAACTAGGTTTTCGCTTGGAGGTGAAATAATAAAATCCGGAGTTAATTTTTATTTCTCCAGAACTAGGTTTTTACTTGGATGTGAAATAATAAAATCTAAAGTTAGTTTTTATTAATCCAGAACTAGATTTTTGCTTGGAGCCGAAATAATAAAATCTGGTGTTAGTTTTTATTAATCCAGAACTAGGTTACGTTTGGAGGCGAAATAATAAAATCTGGAATTAGTTTTTATTAATGCAGAACTAGGTTTTCGCTTGGAGGCGAAATAATAAAATCTGGGGTTAGTTTTTATTATTCCAGAACTAGGTTTTCGCTTGGAGGCGAAATAATAAAATCTGGAGTTAGTTTTTATAAATACAGAACAAGGTTATCGCTTGGAGGTGAAATAATAAAATCTGGAGTTAGTTTTTATTAATCCAAAACTAGGTTTTCGCATGGAGGCGAAATAATAAAATCCGGAGTTAGTTTTTATTTATCCAGAACTACGTTTTTACTTGGCAGTGAAATAATAAAATCTAAAGTTAGTTTTTATTAATCCAGAACTAGGTTTATGCTTGGAGGCGAAATGATAAAATCTAGGCTTCGTTTTTATTAATCCAGAACTAGGTTTTCGCTTGGAAGTGAAAGAATAAAATCTGGAGTTAGTTTTTATTTCTCCAGAACTAGTTTTTTACTTGGATGTGAAATAATAAAATCTAAAGTTAGTTTTTATTAATCCAGAACTAGGTTACGCTTGGAGGCGATATAATAAAATATGGAGTTAGTTTTTATTAATCCACAACCAGGTTTTCGCTTGGAGGCAAAATAATAAAATCTAGGGTTAGTTTTTATTAATCCGGAACTAGGTTTTCGCTTGGAGGTGAAATCATAAAATCTGGAGTTAGTTTTTATTAATCAAGAACTAGGTTTCGCTTGGAAGCGAAATAATAAAATCTGGAGTTAGCTTTTATTAATGCAGAACTAGGTTTTCGCTTGGAGGCGAAATAATAAAATCTGGGGTTAGTTTTATTAATCCAGAACTAGGTTTTCGCTTGGAGGCGAAATAATTAAATATGGAGTTAGTTTTTATAAATACAGAACTAGGTTATCGCTTGGAGGCGAGATAATAAAATCTAAAGTTAGTTTTTATTAATCTAGAACTAGGTTTTTTCTTGGAGGCGAAATAATAAAATCTAGGCTTAGTTTTTATTAATCCAGAACTAGGTTTTCGCTTGGAAGTGAAATAATAAAATCCGGAGTTAATTTTTATTTCTCCAGAACTAGGTTTTTACTTGGATGTGAAATAATAAAATCTAAAGTTAGTTTTTATTAATCCAGAACTAGATTTTTGCTTGGAGCCGAAATAATAAAATCTGGTGTTAGTTTTTATTAATCCAGAACTAGGTTACGTTTGGAGGCGAAATAATAAAATCTGGAATTAGTTTTTATTAATGCAGAACTAGGTTTTCGCTTGGAGGCGAAATAATAAAATCTGGGGTTAGTTTTTATTATTCCAGAACTAGGTTTTCGCTTGGAGGCGAAATAATAAAATCTGGAGTTAGTTTTCATAAATACAGAACAAGGTTATCGCTTGGAGGTGAAATAATAAAATCTGGAGTTAGTTTTTATTAATCCAAAACTAGGTTTTCGAATGGAGGTGAAATAATAAAATCCGGAGTTAGTTTTTATTTATCCAGAACTAGGTTTTTACTTAGATGTGAAATAATAAAATATAAAGTTAGTTTTTATTAATCCGGAACAAGGTTTTCGCTTGGAGGAGAAATAATAAAATCTGGAGTTAGTTTTTATTAATCAAGAACTAGGTTTCGCTTGGAAGCGAAATAATAAAATCTGGAGTTAGCTTTTATTAATGAAGAACTAGGTTTTCGCTTGGAGGCGAAATAATAAAATCTGGGGTTAGTTTTATTAATCCAGAACTAGGTTTTCGCTTAGAGGCGAAATAATTAAATATGGAGTTAGTTTTTATAAATACAGAACTAGGTTATCGCTTGGAGGCGAAATAATAAAGTCTAAAGTTAGTTTTAGTTAATCTAGAACTAGGTTTTTGCTTGGAGGTGAAATAATAAAATCTAGGCTTAGTTTTTATTAATCCAGAACTAGGTTTTCGCTTGGAGGTGAAATAATAAAATCCGGAGTTAATTTTTATTTCTCCAGAACTAGGTTTTTACTTGGATGTGAAATAATAAAATCTAAAGCTAGTTTTTATTAATCCAGAACTAGGTTTTTGCTTGGAGCCGAAATAATAAAATCTGGAGTTAGTTTTTATTAATCCAGAACTAGGTTACGTTTGGAGGCGAAATAATAAAATCTGGAATTAGTTTTTATTAATGCAGAACTAGGTTTTCGCTTGGAGGCGAAATAATAAAATCTGAGGTTACTTTTTATTATTCCAGAACTAGGTTTTCTCTTGGAGGCGAAATAATAAAATCTGTAGTTAGTTTTTATAAATACAGAACAAGGTTATCGCTTGGAGGTGAAATAATAAAATCTGGAGTTAGTTTTTATTAATCCAAAACTAGGTTTTCGCATGGAGGCGAAATAATAAAATCCGGAGTTAGTTTTTATTTATCCAGAACTATGTTTTTACTTGGCAGTGAAATAATAAAATCTAAAGTTAGTTTTTATTAATCCAGAACTAGGTTTATGCTTGGAGGCGAAATGATAAAATCTAGGCTTCGTTTTTATTAATCCAGAACTAGGTTTTCGCTTGGAAGTGAAAGAATAAAATCTGGAGTTAGTTTTTATTTCTCCAGAACTAGTTTTTTACTTGGATGTGAAATAATAAAATCTAAAGTTAGTTTTTATTAATCCAGAACTAGGTTACGCTTGGAGGCGATATAATAAAATATGGAGTTAGTTTTTATTAATCCACAACCAGGTTTTCGCTTGGAGGCAAAATAATAAAATCTAGGGTTAGTTTTTATTAATCCGGAACTAGGTTTTCGCTTGGAGGTGAAATCATAAAATCTGGAGTTAGTTTTTATTAATCAAGAACTAGGTTTCGCTTGGAAGCGAAATAATAAAATCTGGAGTTAGCTTTTATTAATGCAGAACTAGGTTTTCGCTTGGAGGCGAAATAATAAAATCTGGGGTTAGTTTTATTAATCCAGAACTAGGTTTTCGCTTGGAGGCGAAATAATTAAATATGGAGTTAGTTTTTATAAATACAGAACTAGGTTATCGCTTGGAGGCGAGATAATAAAATCTAAAGTTAGTTTTTATTAATCTAGAACTAGGTTTTTTCTTGGAGGCGAAATAATAAAATCTAGGCTTAGTTTTTATTAATCCAGAACTAGGTTTTCGCTTGGAGGTGAAATAATAAAATCCGGAGTTAATTTTTATTTCTCCAGAACTAGGTTTTTACTTGGATGTGAAATAATAAAATCTAAAGTTAGTTTTTATTAATCCAGAACTAGATTTTTGCTTGGAGCCGAAATAATAAAATCTGGTGTTAGTTTTTATTAATCCAGAACTAGGTTACGTTTGGAGGCGAAATAATAAAATCTGGAATTAGTTTTTATTAATGCAGAACTAGGTTTTCGCTTGGAGGCGAAATAATAAAATCTGGGGTTAGTTTTTATTATTCCAGAACTAGGTTTTCGCTTGGAGGCGAAATAATAAAATCTGGAGTTAGTTTTTATAAATACAGAACAAGGTTATCGCTTGGAGGTGAAATAATAAAATCTGGAGTTAGTTTTTATTAATCCAAAACTAGGTTTTCGCATGGAGGCGAAATAATAAAATCCGGAGTTAGTTTTTATTTATCCAGAACTACGTTTTTACTTGGCAGTGAAATAATAAAATCTAAAGTTAGTTTTTATTAATCCAGAACTAGGTTTATGCTTGGAGGCGAAATGATAAAATCTAGGCTTCGTTTTTATTAATCCAGAACTAGGTTTTCGCTTGGAAGTGAAAGAATAAAATCTGGAGTTAGTTTTTATTTCTCCAGAACTAGTTTTTTACTTGGATGTGAAATAATAAAATCTAAAGTTAGTTTTTATTAATCCAGAACTAGGTTACGCTTGGAGGCGATATAATAAAATATGGAGTTAGTTTTTATTAATCCACAACCAGGTTTTCGCTTGGAGGCAAAATAATAAAATCTAGGGTTAGTTTTTATTAATCCGGAACTAGGTTTTCGCTTGGAGGTGAAATCATAAAATCTGGAGTTAGTCTTTATTAATCAAGAACTAGGTTTCGCTTGGAAGCGAAATAATAAAATCTGGAGTTAGCTTTTATTAATGCAGAACTAGGTTTTCGCTTGGAGGCGAAATAATAAAATCTGGGGTTAGTTTTATTAATCCAGAACTAGGTTTTCGCTTGGAGGCGAAATAATTAAATATGGAGTTAGTTTTTATAAATACAGAACTAGGTTATCGCTTGGAGGCGAGATAATAAAATCTAAAGTTAGTTTTTATTAATCTAGAACTAGGTTTTTTCTTGGAGGCGAAATAATAAAATCTAGGCTTAGTTTTTATTAATCCAGAACTAGGTTTTCGCTTGGAAGTGAAATAATAAAATCCGGAGTTAATTTTTATTTCTCCAGAACTAGGTTTTTACTTGGATGTGAAATAATAAAATCTAAAGTTAGTTTTTATTAATCCAGAACTAGATTTTTGCTTGGAGCCGAAATAATAAAATCTGGTGTTAGTTTTTATTAATCCAGAACTAGGTTACGTTTGGAGGCGAAATAATAAAATCTGGAATTAGTTTTTATTAATGCAGAACTAGGTTTTCGCTTGGAGGCGAAATAATAAAATCTGGGGTTAGTTTTTATTATTCCAGAACTAGGTTTTCGCTTGGAGGCGAAATAATAAAATCTGGAGTTAGTTTTTATAAATACAGAACAAGGTTATCGCTTGGAGGTGAAATAATAAAATCTGGAGTTAGTTTTTATTAATCCAAAACTAGGTTTTCGAATGGAGGTGAAATAATAAAATCCGGAGTTAGTTTTTATTTATCCAGAACTAGGTTTTTACTTAGATGTGAAATAATAAAATATAAAGTTAGTTTTTATTAATCCGGAACAAGGTTTTCGCTTGGAGGAGAAATAATAAAATCTGGAGTTAGTTTTTATTAATCAAGAACTAGGTTTCGCTTGGAAGCGAAATAATAAAATCTGGAGTTAGCTTTTATTAATGAAGAACTAGGTTTTCGCTTGGAGGCGAAATAATAAAATCTGGGGTTAGTTTTATTAATCCAGAACTAGGTTTTCGCTTAGAGGCGAAATAATTAAATATGGAGTTAGTTTTTATAAATACAGAACTAGGTTATCGCTTGGAGGCGAAATAATAAAGTCTAAAGTTAGTTTAGTTAATCTAGAACTAGGTTTTTGCTTGGAGGTGAAATAATAAAATCTAGGCTTAGTTTTTATTAATCCAGAACTAGGTTTTCGCTTGGAGGTGAAATAATAAAATCCGGAGTTAATTTTTATTTCTCCAGAACTAGGTTTTTACTTGGATGTGAAATAATAAAATCTAAAGCTAGTTTTTATTAATCCAGAACTAGGTTTTTGCTTGGAGCCGAAATAATAAAATCTGGAGTTAGTTTTTATTAATCCAGAACTAGGTTACGTTTGGAGGCGAAATAATAAAATCTGGAATTAGTTTTTATTAATGCAGAACTAGGTTTTCGCTTGGAGGCGAAATACTAAAATCTGAGGTTACTTTTTATTATTCCAGAACTAGGTTTTCTCTTGGAGGCGAAATAATAAAATCTGTAGTTAGTTTTTATAAATACAGAACAAGGTTATCGCTTGGAGGTGAAATAATAAAATCTGGAGTTAGTTTTTATTAATCCAAAACTAGGTTTTCGCATGGAGGCGAAATAATAAAATCCGGAGTTAGTTTTTATTTATCCAGAACTATGTTTTTACTTGGCAGTGAAATAATAAAATCTAAAGTTAGTTTTTATTAATCCAGAACTAGGTTTATGCTTGGAGGCGAAATGATAAAATCTAGGCTTCGTTTTTATTAATCCAGAACTAGGTTTTCGCTTGGAAGTGAAAGAATAAAATCTGGAGTTAGTTTTTATTTCTCCAGAACTAGTTTTTTACTTGGATGTGAAATAATAAAATCTAAAGTTAGTTTTTATTAATCCAGAACTAGGTTACGCTTGGAGGCGATATAATAAAATATGGAGTTAGTTTTTATTAATCCACAACCAGGTTTTCGCTTGGAGGCAAAATAATAAAATCTAGGGTTAGTTTTTATTAATCCGGAACTAGGTTTTCGCTTGGAGGTGAAATCATAAAATCTGGAGTTAGTTTTTATTAATCAAGAACTAGGTTTCGCTTGGAAGCGAAATAATAAAATCTGGAGTTAGCTTTTATTAATGCAGAACTAGGTTTTCGCTTGGAGGCGAAATAATAAAATCTGGGGTTAGTTTTATTAATCCAGAACTAGGTTTTCGCTTGGAGGAGAAATAATTAAATATGGAGTTAGTTTTTATAAATACAGAACTAGGTTATCGCTTGGAGGCGAGATAATAAAATCTAAAGTCAGTTTTTATTAATCTAGAACTAGGTTTTTTCTTGGAGGCGAAATAATAAAATCTAGGCTTAGTTTTTATTAATCCAGAACTAGGTTTTCGCTTGGAGGTGAAATAATAAAATCCGGAGTTAATTTTTATTTCTCCAGAACTAGGTTTTTACTTGGATGTGAAATAATAAAATCTAAAGTTAGTTTTTATTAATCCAGAACTAGATTTTTGCTTGGAGCCGAAATAATAAAATCTGGTGTTAGTTTTTATTAATCCAGAACTAGGTTACGTTTGGAGGCGAAATAATAAAATCTGGAATTAGTTTTTATTAATGCAGAACTAGGTTTTCGCTTGGAGGCAAAATAATAAAATCTAGGGTTAGTTTTTATTAATCCGGAACTAGGTTTTCGCTTGGAGGTGAAATCATAAAATCTGGAGTTAGTTTTTATTAATCAAGAACTAGGTTTCGCTTGGAAGCGAAATAATAAAATCTGGAGTTAGCTTTTATTAATGCAGAACTAGGTTTTCGCTTGGAGGCGAAATAATAAAATCTGTGGTTAGTTTTATTAATCCAGAACTAGGTTTTCGCTTGGAGGCGAAATAATTAAATATGGAGTTAGTTTTTATAAATACAGAACTAGGTTATCGCTTGGAGGCGAGATAATAAAATCTAAAGTCAGTTTTTATTAATCTAGAACTAGGTTTTTTCTTGGAGGCGAAATAATAAAATCTAGGCTTAGTTTTTATTAATCCAGAACTAGGTTTTCGCTTGGAGATGAAATAATAAAATCCGGAGTTAATTTTTATTTCTCCAGAACTAGGTTTTTACTTGGATGTGAAATAATAAAATCTAAAGTTAGTTTTTATTAATCCAGAACTAGATTTTTGCTTGGAGCCGAAATAATAAAATCTGGTGTTAGTTTTTATTAATCCAGAACTAGGTTACGTTTGGAGGCGAAATAATAAAATCTGGAATTAGTTTTTATTAATGCAGAACTAGGTTTTCGCTTGGAGGCGAAATAATAAAATCTGGGGTTAGTTTTTATTATTCCAGAACTAGGTTTTCGCTTGGAGGCGAAATAATAAAATCTGGAGTTAGTTTTTATAAATACAGAACAAGGTTATCGCTTGGAGGTGAAATAATAAAATCTGGAGTTAGTTTTTATTAATCCAAAACTAGGTATTCGCATGGAGGCGAAATAATAAAATCTGGAGTTAGTTTTATTAATCCAGAACTAGGTTACGTTTGGAGGCGAAATAATAAAATCTGGAGTTAGTTTATATTAATGCAGAACTAGGTTTTCGCTTGGAGGCAAAATAATAAAATCTGGGGTTACTTTTTATTATTCCAGAACTAGGTTTTCTCTTGGAGGCGAAATAATAAAATCTGTAGTTAGTTTTTATAAATACAGAACAAGGTTATCGCTTGGAGGTGAAATAATAAAATCTGGAGTTAATTTTTATTAATCCAAAACTAGGTTTTCGCATGGAGGCGAAATAATAAAATCCGGAGTTAGTTGTTATTTATCCAGAACTAGGTTTTTACTTGGATGTGAAATAATAAAATCTAAAGTTAGTTTTTATTAATCCAGAACTAGGTTTATGCTTGGAGGCGAAATGATAAAATCTAGGCTTCGTTTTTATTAATCCAGAACTAGGTTTTCGCTTGGAGGTGAAATAATAAAATCCGGAGTTAATTTTTATTTCTCCAGAACTAGGTTTTTACTTGGATGTGAAATAATAAAATCTAAAGTTAGTTTTTATTAATCCAGAACTAGGTTTTTGCTTGGAGCCGAAATAATAAAATCTGGAGTTAGTTTTTATTAATCCAGAACTAGGTTACGTTTGGAGGCGAAATAATAAAATCTGGAATTAGTTTTTATTAATGCAGAACTAGGTTTTCGCTTGGAGGCGAAATAATAAAATCTGGGGTTAGTTTTTATTATTCCAGAACTAGGTTTTCTCTTGGAGGCGAAATAATAAAATCTGGAGTTAGTTTTTATAAATACAGAACAAGGTTATCGCTTGGAGGTGAAATAATAAAATCTGGAGTTAGTTTTTATTAATCCAAAACTAGGCTTTCGCATGGAGGCGAAATAATAAAATCTGGAGTTAGTTTTTATTAATCCAGAACTAGGTTACGTTTGGAGGCGAAATAATAAAATCTGGAGTTAGTTTTTATTAATGCAGAACTAGGTTTTCGCTTGGAGGCGAAATAATAAAATCTGGGGTTAGTTTTTATTATTCCAGGACTAGGTTTTCGCTTGGAGGCGAAATAATAAAATCTGGAGTTAGTTTTTATAAATACAGAACAAGGTTATCGCTTGGAGGTGAAATAATAAAATCTGGAGTTAGTTTTTATTAATCCAAAATTAGGTTTTCGCATGGAGGCGAAATAATAAAATACGGAGTTAATTTTTATTTATCCAGAACTAGGTTTTTACTTGGATGTGAAATAATAAAATCTAAAGTTAGTTTTTATTAATCAGGAACAAGATTTTCGCTTGGAGGTGAAATAGTAAAATCTGGAGTTAGTTTTTATTAATCAAGAACTAGGTTTCGCTTGGAAGCGAAATAATAAAATCTGGAGTTAGCTTTTATTAATGCAGAAGTAGGTTTTCGCTTGGAGGCGAAATAATAAAATCTGGGGTTAGTTTTATTAATCCAGAACTAGGTTTTTGCTTGGACGCGAAATAATTAAATATGGAGTTAGTTTTTATAAATACAGAACTAGGTTATCGCTTGGAGGCGAAATAATAAAGTCTAAAGTTAGTTTTAATTAATCTAGAACTAGGTTTTTGCTTGGAGGCAAAATAATAAAATCTAGGCTTAGTTTTTATTAATCCATAACTAGGTTTTCGCTTGGAGGTGAAATAATAAAATCCGGAGTTAATTTTTATTTCTCCAGAACTAGGTTTTTACTTGGATGTGAAATAATAAAATCTAAAGTTAGTATTTATTAATCCAGAACTAGGTTTTTGCTTGGAGCCGAAATAATAAAATCTGGAGTTAGTTTTTATTAATCCAGAACTAGGTTACGTTTGGAGGCGAAATAATAAAATCTGGAATTAGTTTTTATTAATGCAGAACTAGGTTTTCGCTTGGAGGCGAAATAATAAAATCTGGGGTTACTTTTTATTATTCCAGAACTAGGTTTTCTCTTGGAGGCGAAATAATAAAATCTGTAGTTAGTTTTTATAAATACAGAACAAGGTTATCGCTTGGAGGTGAAATAATAAAATCTGGAGTTAGTTTTTATTAATCCAAAACTAGGTTTTCGCATGGAGGCGAAATAATAAAATCCGGAGTTAGTTTTTATTTATCCAGAACTAGGTTTTTACTTGGCAGTGAAATAATAAAATCTAAAGATAGTTTTTATTAATCCAGAACTAGGTTTATGCTTGGAGGCGAAATGATAAAATCTAGGCTTCGTTTTTATTAATCCAGAACTAGGTTTTCGCTTGGAAGTGAAAGAATAAAATCCGGAGTTAGTTTTTATTTCTTCAGAACTAGTTTTTTACTTGGATGTGAAATAATAAAATCTAAAGTTAGTTTTTATTAATCCAGAACTAGGTTTTGGCTTGGTGCCGAAATAAAAAAATCTGGAGTTAGTTTTTATTAATCCAGAACTAGGTTACGCTTGGAGGCGATATAATAAAATATGGAGTTAGTTTTTCTTAATCCACAACTAGGTTTTCTCTTGGAGGCAAAATAATAAAATCTAGGGTTAGTTTTTATTAATCCGGAACTAGGTTTTCGCTTGGAGGTGAAATAATAAAATCTGGAGTTAGTTTTATTAATCAAGAACTAGGTTTCGCTTGGAAGCGAAATAATAAAATCTGGAGTTAGCTTTTATTAATGCAGAACTAGGTTTTCGCTTGGAGGCGAAATAATAAAATCTGGGGTTAGTTTTATTAATCCAGAACTAGGTTTTCGCTTGGAGGCGAAATAATTAAATATGGAGTTAGTTTTTATAAATACAGAACTAGGTTATCGCTTGAAGGCGAAATAATAAAATCTAAAGTTAGTAAATTCCCTATTCACCCCAAAAGTACAAGGGTACTTACCCCTAGTACCCCACAAAATTTTTTTTTTCTTCAAATACCCCAGAGGCGGTGGTCGCTCATTTCAACTTGGGCGGAATGCATAAACATGTGACACTTGTCCCTAGTAGTGTCCCTACCATGTACCTTGAGGGTACATGGTACCATAGTCTTTTTTTTTTTTTTTTATAGTACATATATTTTAGGCGAATGGGTCCCACTATTCTTTAATTTTAGGCGAATGGTTAGGTATGTAGTGCATTTTTTGTCCTTGTTGTTTGCTTGTTATTTCATTTTTGTCCAACTTTTAAAAATATATAAACACAAATACATGAGACCCTTCGTTTAATATAGTACGTAAATTAGAGTATTGACAAGAGAACAATACTATTATAAAAATTCATCCAATATCATGAATATATAAATCCATAAAATTAATAAGCAAACAAAAACCCAAAAACCGTTGTTACGAAAAGCATCAGTTAAGTTATTGTGAAAGAGAATAATGAGTTGTGATGCAATTACGAACACACCTCTCCTTTCTCCCTCAGGTCGTCTTCTCCGGCGAGATTCCGGCCACCGGAATAATTTTCCGGTCAAAACGTAGATCGGGTTACACTAAAACGTAGATCGGGTTATCCCGAGTTCCCTTGTACCACCCACTCGCTACCACACGCCACCCATCACCACCACACGCCAGCACCGCCTCCTGCCACCACCACTGAGAGCCACCACCACTTAGATCTGGTATTTTTGTATTTGTGTTTTATGGATGGCTTGATCCTCCTTGATTGACCATTTACTGTCACCAAGTAGATCTGGTATTTTAGTTTTATATGTAGAAAAAATGGTTTAAAACATTAGATGAAAGAATAGCAGATACCCGAAATCATCACAATAGGCGTGATATTAAATGAAAGAATAACGCATTTACTGTCACCAAGTAGATTTGGTATTTTAGATTATAATATAACAACACAATGGGACCATTTTAAAATCTGAAAAAGCTAATGGTTGTCGTGGTACTATGTATGCATGCAATGGCACTATGGCAACCAACTTGGTAATAAAGTTACACTTTAACAAAATAAAATAAAAACCTTATCTTTGTAGAAACTTTCTTCAATATTTTATTTCATGATTTTAAAGTGATGTCAATTTGGTGTAAGAAAAATATTTTTGGCCGGAAAATTATTCCGGTGGCCGGAATCTCGCCGGAGAAGACGACCTGAGGGAGAAAGGAGAAGTGTGTGTTTTTTTATGAGAGAGAGAAATGAAAAAAATAAAAAAATTGTTAGTGTTTATTTTATTTTTATGTGATTTTGAAAAGTTTAGACAAAAATGAAATATGAAGCAAACAACAAGGACCAAAAATGTATTTAATAATTTTTTTTACAAAAAGACAAAAAAATGCAAGTCGCCCAAGTTTTGTGGGCCTATTCGCCCAAAAATAACATATGGTACCATGTACCATGAAGGTACATGGTGGGGACACCACTAGGGACAAGTGTCACATGTTCACTTATTCCGCCCAAATATTTCAGACGACTTACGCTTCTGGGGTATTTGAAGAAAAAAAAATTGTGGGGTACTAGGGGTGAGTCACTTGTACTTGTGGGGTAGGGAATTTTCCCTTTTATTAATCTAGAACTAGGTTTTTACTTGGAGGCGAAATAATAAAATCTAGGCTTAGTTTTTATTAATCCAGAACTAGGTTTTCGCTTGGAGGTGAAATAATAAAATCCGGAGTTAATTTTTATTTCTCCAGAACTAGGTTTTTACTTGGATGTGAAATAATAAAATCTGAAGTTAGTTTTTATTAATCCAGAACTAGGTTTTTGCTTGGAGCCAAAATAATAAAATCTGGAGTTAGTTTTTATTAATCCAGAACTAGGTTACGTTTGGAGGCGAAATAATAAAATCTGGAATTAGTTTTTATTAATGCAGAACTAGGTTTTCTCTTGGAGGCGAAATAATAAAATCTGGGGTTAGTTTTTATTATTCCAGAACTATGTTTTCGCTTGGAGGCGAAATAATAAAATCTGGAGTTAGTTTTTATAAATACAGAACAAGGTTATCGCTTGGAGGTGAAATAATAAAATCTGGAGTTAGTTTTTATTAATCCAGAACTAGGTTACGTTTGGAGGTGAAATAATAAAATCTGGAGTTAGTTTTTATTAATGCAGAACTAGGTTTTCGCTTGGAGGCGAAATAATAAAATCTGGGGTTAGTTTTTATTATTCCAGGACTAGGTTTTCGCTTGGAGGCGAAATAATAAAATCTGAAGTTAGTTTTTATAAATACAGAACAAGGTTATCGCTTGGAGGTGAAATAATAAAATCCGGAGTTAGTTTTTATTAATCCAAAACTAGGTTTTCGCATGGAGGCGAAATAATAAAATCCGGAGTTAGTTGTTATTTATCCAGAACTAGGTTTTTACTTGGATGTGAAATAATAAAATTTAAAGTTAGTTTTTATTAATCTAGAACTAGCTTTATGCTTGGAGGAGAAATGATAAAATCTTGGCTTCGTTTTTATTAATCCAGAACTAGGTTTTCGCTTGGAGGTGAAATAATAAAATCCGGAGTTAATTTTTATTTCTCCAGAACTAGGTTTTTACTTGGATGTGAAATAATAAAATCTAAAGTTAGTTTTTATTAATCCAGAACTAGGTTTTAGCTTGGAGCCGAAATAATAAAATTTGGAGTTAGTTTTTATTAATCCAGAACTAGGTTACGTTTGGAGGCGAAATAATAAAATCTGGAATTAGTTTTTATTAATGCAGAACTAGGTTTTCGCTTGGAGGCGAAATAATAAATACTGGGGTTAGTTTTTATTATTCCAGAACTAGGTTTTCGCTTGGAGGCGAAATAATAAAATCTGGAGTTTGTTTTTATAAATACAGAACAAGGTTATCGCTTGGAGGTGAAATAATAAAATCTGGTGTTAGTTTTTATTAATCTAAAACTAGGTTTTCGCATGGAGGCGAAATAATAAAATCTGTAGTTAGTTTTTATTAATCCAGAACTAGGTTACGTTTGGAGGCGAAATAATAAAATCTGGAGTTAGTTTTTATTAATGCAGAACTAGGTTTTCGCTTGGAGGCGAAATAATAAAATCTGGGGTTAGTTTTTATTATTACAGGACTAGGTTTTCACTTGGAGGCGAAATAATAAATTCTGGAGTTAGTTTTTATAAATACAGAACAAGGTTAGCGCTTGGAGGTGAAATAATAAAATCTGGAGTTAGTTTTTATTAATACAAAACTAGGTTTTCGCATGGAGGCGAAATAATAAAATCCGGAGTTAGTTTTTGTTTATCCAGAACTAGATTTTTACTTGGATGTGAAATAATAAAATCTAAAGTTAGTTTTTATTAATCCGGAACAAGGTTTTCGCTTAGAGGTGAAATAATAAAATTTGGAGTTAGTTTTTATTAATCAAGAACTAGGTTTCGCTTGGAAGCGAAATAATAAAATCTGGAGTTAGCTTTTATTAATACAGAACTAGGTTTTCGCTTGGAGGCGAAATAATAAAATCTGGGGTTAGTTTTATTAATCCAGAACTAGGTTTTCGCTTGGAGGCGAAATAATTATATATGGAGTTAGTTTTTATAAATACTGAACTAGGTTATCGCTTGGAGGCGAAATAATAAAGTCTAAAGTTAGTTTTTATTAATCTAGAACTAGGTTTTTGCTTGGAGGCGAAATAATAAAATCTAGGCTTAGTTTTTATTAATCCAGAACTAGGTTTTCGCTTGGAGGTGAAATAATAAAATCCGGAGTTAATTTTTATTTCTCCAGAACTAGGTTTTTACTTGGATGTGAAATAATAAAATCTAAAGTTAGTTTTTATTAATCCAGAACTAGGTTTTTGCTTGGAGCCGAAATAATAAAATCTGGAGTTAGTTTTTATTAATCCAGAACTAGGTTATGTTTGGAGGCGAAATAATAAAATCTGGAATTAGTTTTTATTAATGCAGAACTAGGTTTTCGCTTGGAGGCGAAATAATAAAATCTGGGGTTACTTTTTATTATTCCAGAAATAGGTTTTCGCTTGGAGGAGAAATAATAAAATCTGGAGTTAGTTTTTATAAATACAGAACAAGGTTATCGCTTGGAGGTGAAATAATAAAATCTGGAGTTAGTTTTTATTAATCCAAAACTAGGTTTTCGCATGGAGGCGAAATAATAAAATCCGGAGTTAGTTTTAATTTATCCAGAACTAGGTTTTTACTTGGATGTGAAATAATAAAATCTAATGTTAGTTTTTATTAATCCGGAACTAGGTTTATGCTTAGAGGCTAAATGATAAAATCTAGGCTTCGTTTTTATTAATCCAGAACTAGGTTTTCGCTTGGAAGTGAAAGAATAAAATCCGGAGTTAGTTTTTATTTCCCCAGAACTAGTTTTTTACTTGGATGTGAAATAATAAAATCTAAAGTTAGTTTTTGTTAATCCAGAACTAGGATTTGGCTTGGAGCAGAAATAATAAAATCTGGAGTTAGTTTTTATTAATCCAGAACTAGGTTACGCTTGGAGGCGATATAATAAAATATGGAGTTAGTTTTTATTAATCCACAACTAGGTTTTCGCTTGGAGGCAAAATAATAAAATCTAGGGTTAGTTTTTATTAATCCGGAACTAGGTTTTCGCTTGGAGGTAAAATAATAAAATCTAGAGTTAGTTTTTATTAATCAAGAACTAGATTTCGCTTGGAAGCGAAATAATAAAATATGGAGTTAGCTTTTATTAATGCAGAACTAGGTTTTCGCTTGGAGGCGAAATAATTAAATATGGAGTTAGTTTTTATAAATACAGAACAAGGTTATCGCTTGGAGGTGAAATAATAAAATATGGAGTTAGTTTTTATTAATCCAAAACTAGGTTTTCGCATGGAGGCGAAATAATAAAATCCGGAGTTAGTTTTTATTTATCCAGAACTAGGTTTTTACTTGGATTTGAAATAATAAAATCTAAAGTTAGTTTTTATTAATCCAGAACTAGGATTTGGCTTGGAGCCAAAATAATAAAATCTGGAGTTAGTTTTTATTAATCCACAACTAGGTTTTCGCTTGGAGGCAAAATAATAAAATCTAGGGTTAGTTTTTATTAATCCGGAACTAGGTTTTCGCTTGGAGGTGAAATAATAAAATCTGGAGTTAGTTTTTATTAATCAAGAACTAGGTTTCGCTTGGAAGTGAAATAATAAAATCTGGAGTTAGCTTTTATTAATGCAGAACTAGGTTTTCGCTTGGAGGCGAAATAATAAAATCTGGGGTTAGTTTTATTAATCCGGAACTAGGTTTTCGCTTGGAGGCGAAATAATTAAATCTGGAGATAGTTTTTATAAATACAGAACTAGGTTATCGCTTGGAGGCGAAAAAATAAAATCTAAAGTTAGTTTTTATTAATCTAGAACTAGGTTTTTGGTTGGAGGCGAAATAATAAAATCTAGGCTTAGTTTTTATTAATCCAGAACTAGGTTTTTGCTTGGAGGTGAATGGTTGGTGCTAAACCGTCAGACTATTATTGGTCAACCACTTGTGAATGGTCAACTATAACAGTCAAACAGCTTAGAATCAATCTTCGTGGAACTATAGGGTTTCCCCGGGTCGTTATGTCCCGACGAGGTGTGGATGGTATTAAAACGGGTTTGTGATCGGGTGAATCTGGAGGTGGGACAAGTGGTGTGCTCTTAGAGCTAGCAATTTCCACCACTTCCGTTATGGTCTCGGGTTTTGGTTCATGATGAACGTGAAGATTGGGCAAGTCGTTCTTTTCAGTCACTGCCCTAAGCTCTGTACGTTTGCTTGATGACCTTATAACCTTATATCGTGAAAGATCAGGATTGATTCTTGAAGGTTTAGGTTCATTTATGAGCTTAGGTTTTTGGATAACCGTAGGTTGGACGTATTTAGCACTTTCATGGTTAGAGGAAAGTACAGGGTCCTTTGTCACCTCGGTTTCATGATCTCTTTCCCTCATCGGAGAGGGAATAGGAATCGAAGGTCCATCATAATCAACACGACATCTCGCCATTTTTAACTCAGCCATAAGTTTTTCAACTTCGCTTTTAAAGGCCCTTTGTTCAAAGAAATCGTCATCGAGAGATGCCATTAGAATCAATTATGGGATAAGTGGAAGAAGGTAGAATCAAAAGGATAGAGGGTAAAGGGATGAAGAATCAAAAAGGTAGGAGGGTAAAGATGGATATTTTTGGTGTTTTTGGAAAACATTTTATCAGAAAGAAAATCTTTTTGTGTTTTTGTGTTTGTTGAAAACTAATTTTACAATGTTTTCAGGAACAGTTTTTATGAAAATATACACAAGGATGGTGAATATACAATGGATGTATATCCAGGTTCACTAATACCCAAAACCGTTTAGAATACGTGCATAACCTCCCCGGCAGCGGCGCCAAAATTTGTTTGGTGCTAAACCGTCAGACTATTATTGGTCAACCACTTGTGAATGATCAACTATAACAGTCAAACAGCTTAGAATCAATCTCCGTGGAACTATAGGGTTTCCCCGGGTCGTTATGTCCCGACGAGGTGTGGATGGTATTAAAACGGGTTTGTGATCGGGTGAATTTGGACAGGAAAAGGTATATAAGGGTTTGAATGATTATACTAAGGAAATACGAATGAGAACGACTTAAACAAACTTATAATAACAATAACGCGAAACCTAATTAACCTAAAACGTAAACTAAAAACTTAAAATCAGAAATTGCTTATACGTAAACAGAAAAATAAGCCAAACGGCTTAAATAGAAGCTATCACTTTATTTATGTTTTTGGTTTTTCTTATTTTACAAACTACGTAACCTAAATTTAAAAACGTAAAAGTTATTTAAATAAAACGCGAGTTAAAATTAAAATAAACGCGAGTGCGCGAAATAAAAAGTGAAAATTGAGCTAGGCTAACCCTACGGACATGAAAATTATATTTTTACGAACCTAACGATAAAAGAAAATTTTGAGAAAAAGAAAAATATTTTTTTTACTTTTATATTATTTATTATTAATTAAAAACTAATTAAATACTAATAAAACTAATTTAAATTATAAAAAATACTATATGAACAGTGAAAATTATAAAACTTTTTCTAAAAATAAATACTAGTATAATAATGCTGAGAAAAATATAAAACTTAGGGAAAGCTAATAAATAAGCTGTACAATAAGCAGATAAGCTTATATAAGCTTAGAGGGAAAATTACTAGTATATAAATAACTAGGGGAATAAAAACACTAAGATATGCTTGGGGCAGATGGTGCACGTTTGTGGTATTGTCATTTGATAACCAACAGGTCCAGGGTTCAAGTCCCACTAGTGACCAATTTTTTTGTTTTTATTTTTCTTTTTGGTTTTTATTTCACAATTACACTTGAACACTGAAAATAAACACTTTTAATAAAAACAAACTTTTTACAAATCACATTTAAGCTAAAATGTGAGCTTAATACCCCAACAGTTGGGCTATTGAGACTTGAAATGGATTTTAACACTAAATAAGCTATCACAAAGCCGAGAACTGAGACTAATTATAAAAATAAGCTAGAACAAAGTAAAATAAACTTGAAATAAGCTAAAACATAAGAAAAGTTTCACTGACGAAGCTGGGAAGAGGAATAAGCAAATCCAAACCCACCATCCAACAGTTACTGAGGTGCCTCTTTGCAGGCCTATTTTTAGCTCATTCAGTAAGCTAAGAAGCCAAGAATAAGACTGAACTAGAAAGCTTGCATACTAAACTTCTCAAAAAGCCAAAAATCAGAGGCAAAGGTTCACTATCAAGCTCTACAAGAGCTTGAGATCTTTGCCTTATCACCCTGATGGATCAGTTGACTGAGTTGGTGGGGTCAAATGGGAGACCAAAATAAGCAATTAGACAAAAACTGGGATGACAAATAAGCACTAGCATAAAGAGATGGTGCATTGAGGTTTCCAAAAGGCCAAAGATCTATTAGTGGGACCCGCTGAGAAGCTCAGAAAGAGCTTATGAAATTGACTACCACTCAGTACATTGGTTGACAAGGACCAAGTAATAAGCCACTTGCACACTTATCAAATAAGCCTAAAGGTGGCTTATGAGCCCTGAAACTTTGAGAGTGGTGGTTTGGCTATCTAAAAAAAAAAGCACTCAGCTTAAGCCTCACAGATAAGCCCACTGCAAGCTTATGAAAAGAGCTAGTGAGATGGACCCCCTGGTGCAGGGGAGTTCTTGTGGCACACAAGCATATCAAAGCCACCAATAAGCACTTAAAGACAATCCTAAAAATTAAAAAAAAAAAATAAGGAATGCAAAGATGAGCTTCCAAAGTTTGTAAAACAACAATTTATATCAAGTTCTAAGTAATTTTGGAACCTATGTGTGTCTTTGAAAACTGCCTCAATCCAACCGACTATGAATGTTGACTTTTTGAAACTTTAGAACAATTTGACTTTTGTGAGATTATACTGAGCTTAGATGATTATTTATGTTGTAATAACACTAATTGAAGCAAGACTAAGTTATCCTAATCACTAATGAACTTGTTTAATGGGATTTGAATCTCAAAATCTCAACAGTTAAAAGAAAATGACACCAAGAAGGGAAAATTGACTTTTCCTATTGCAACTACAAAAATAACTTGAGAACTAAGTGAACTAAGGCCTAGGTGAGACAAATGAACCAATTATTACCACAATGAAACACAAAAACTCAGTAGGCTAGCTTAAACCAAACACCCCTTTATTGTAGCTGATGTGCAGTTTTAGGGACAATTGGGAATTTTGCACCATGAAACTGAACCTAAGGCTTATGCTACTCTAAATTAATCATAAACAAGCAACTGCAAACAATAAATTAAGACTACAACTGCTCAGAACAAGTTATACTAAGAATTGCACTAGAATCTGAAAACTAGAAAGCAAGAACTTAAAACCTCAAGTCCTTGGTTGAACAAGTGGAAAGGGTAGCTGCTTCAAGACCCTGACTTGATCACAAGCTGGATTAAATCCCATCTTGTGATCTCTATCACTCGCACCTTCTTTCTAACAATACCAATTCATGGTGACCTGCAATATTTTATTTTTATTTTTATTTTTATATTTTTTTTTACTTTTTTTAGTAAAACTAATTTAAATGCTTGCTGAGTTTATAGAAACTAATGATTAAGCTAAAGTGAACTCAATGGAACAATAAGCTGCCATTTTTAACAAGAATCAAGCTATAATGGGGATTTAAGCAATTTTGAACAAAAATAACTTGACTGAGATAACTTGGAAACTTGATTAATTGAACTTGAAATTACAATAATAACTATTCAGATTACAACTTAGAGACACTTTTAAAGCTAAACTAACTCTAATACAATATTAATGAAAATTAAGCTAAGCTATATCTAATTACTCCTTACTGCTCCACTTTTTCTTGATTTATATAAGTCTTGGTGAGGTCTTGAGTCTTTCCCATCAGCTTTATTGACCATTGGATTGGTTGAATTGATCCCAGCTCTTGAAATGGTTTTGGCGGGAAACCACTTTGACCACTTGGATAGTTTTTTTTTTTTTGGGTAAAGGGGAGTAATCCTGCACCCTGGTAAATATATTAAGACCAAAACGTTTGAGAACAAATGGAATGTGGCTGAATACCACATTAACCTCAAGCAAATACAGCTTGATAGACAACTGACCTAGAGCTTCTGACATGCCAAAAGCTCATGACAACTCTAGAAACAAAAAGAACCTAGACCAAAAACAAATCAAGCTAACCAGCAGCATCATCCGTGAAAGAAGAACTTCCACCATAAGCAACATTAGGGAATAAATTAGCTGATTCATCAAACATGTTATCAACACAATCATCTTCACCATCTTCATCAGTAGCTAGAACATCATAAGGGTTGGATGTAGACACTTCACCCCCCTTAGAGGAGAGACCTTTAGACTTCAACTTAGATGACGATGTAGGCACACTACTAGTAGCTACCTTTTTAGGTTCACTAGTAGTCTTCTTTGGCTCATACCTGATAGTCTGTTTGACAGAAGTACCAACAATACCAGGCTGGCTTTTACCTTTTTTCTTCTTACGACTCACCTTTTGGAAACCATCATAAGCAGGAGGAACCACATTTGAAGTAGTAACAACAGGGGGAGTAGTCTCTTTGTTAGTACAATGTTCATAGATGTGCCCAAAAATCTTACATAAAGTGCACCTAGGAGGCCTCCATTCATATTCAACCCTGATAGATTCTTTAGTAAAACCATCCCCTGTAAGAGAGGGGACACCAATAGTGATAACTTCTACGAGCTCATCCATTGAACCCACTTCAATTAAACACCGAGCAAAACTGCTTCTACCCCAAGAATCCTTGCACATAGAACTTGTGTACGAATCCAACATAATAGGTTTGCCAATAAATGAAGCAATCAAGTTAATACCATCATCTTCAAAGACTTGGAGAGGCACATCATGCAGTTTAACCCATATCGGAATGCGAGTCAACTCTTCCTTACATAAGCTAGTACCAATAGACCATTTCTTGAGAATGATTGGAGATTTACGAATCATCCAAGGTCCATTTTCCAAAACAGATTCTAAACCAGCTTGAGTATCAAATTTAAAAAAGAAAAAACCTTTGTCATTCATCATGATCTTTTTCAAACCATACTTAGCCCAATTATTCTTAACATAGTAATCAACCACAGGAAATGCCATTCTATTACCAATAAAATAGCCATAAAGAGTGTGCTCAAGGCGCGCACTAACCTTTTCAACTATTCTTCGAGGAATAGACACATTAACACCTTCACAAACAGCCTCAGCAACCAAAGAACTAGAATTATTTGCATTAGTTGTATTAACCTCCACGTAGTCATTAGTAGTAGTATCTTTGCCACTCACATAGACATCCATTAAACCACTCATAGCCTCATACACTTGTGAACGCGTTTCACAATCCAAATTAGACCACATCGGATATTTACCCGCTTCAATATCCTTAAGGAATAAATCAAGATCAATGGCAGATTTAATCGAAACACCCAACACCCCTTCAATAGTATCGTGTTTACACTTGATAGACTCACGGATGTTATCAACCTGAACATGAGGAGATGTATCACAAGAATTTACAGCTACAGGTTCCGTCGCCACACCTGTAACATCCTTAGATTTAGACTTCTTCCTCATGGTCACCTTTGACAAATCAATAGTAGCACTGTTATCATCAGCCATTCTAGCATCAATATTGACCTTAGGAAGACCCACATTCTCCATAACAATAAATAAAAACAAGAAAAAATCAAAACCCTAATTCTGCGCTGAGAATAAAACCCTAAGAACCACGTCAATCTTAAAACGAGAGCCTCAATAAATCGTTAAAGCATGCATTAAATACCACACAGACTAACCGACTTTCATGATTGATTCGAATAAGGAAGAAAACCGATTAAAGAACCAATAAAAATACCAGCGATTAGACCAAAACCCTAAGGAAACCGAAACCCTAATTCTATCAAGACTGAATCCGAATAAAAACAATGTTATTAGACTGAATTAAACAAGTTAATCGTCAGAAACACGATTGTTATAAGGATTAGAACAAGACTGGAAGAATAGAGATCAATTTAGGATGTTAGGGTTAGAGGAAAAATCACCATTGTCGCCAGAGAGATACGTGGGTTTTTTTAACGCCCTCTAAATTTAGTGATACCACTTGGATAGTTCAGACCTGGCGGGGGGTTTTTTTGGTGTATAGTGGTTGTTTTGGAGTGGAAGAGGTGGAGTGTTTTCAGAGGAGGGGGTGGAGGTGTGATGATGGGATGGCAGGTGTTTGTAGGGTGGTTTGGGAGAGAAACCAGGTGGTATAAGGTGGGAGGGATAAGGTGGTTTTGTTATTATTAATTTGACCGGGGTCAAATTTTATAAAAGGGGTGGGCTTGGTTTACAAAAATGGGCCTGGGGTGGTGGGTTAATGGATCAGGTTGTGTTAGGGTTTAGATTTAGGTTTAGTTTCGGATTTGGTAACAAAAGGGTGCAAATGGTATATAACTTAGAAACACAAGGACCATTTTTGCAATTCCATCAAACTTAGGGACTGAACCTGTAAATTTTCCAAATTAGTCACAAGGGTAAAACTTGCCATATACTAATATCCCAAGGAACATAAAGTGAAATTTCCAAAAATGCGATTTCCGGGGACCAAATATGACAAGTTTGCAAAGTACAGGGACCAAACATGTAATTTTCACAAAAATTTTACCCAAGGACCAATATTGAACATTTTGAATTTCCAAGGACTAAAAATGATTTTCCTTTAAAAAATATCCCACCAGGGACCAAATCTGTCAATTACTGAAACTCCAGGGACCTTTTATGCCGATTTTGGATTTTGAGGGGCCAAACATGTAATTTTCTCAAACTTTTCACCCAAAGTCTAAATTTGATAGTTTTTGACTTTTAAAAAACTTTGGGTTGACTTTTCTTTCATTTAAAACCTTCAGGGAATAGTTTTGTCAATTTTTGAAACTTGAGGGACTGAAACTGCCAATTGTGCAAACTTTGTTCATTTTTCATTTGTTTTTAAACATTTTGCATCTAAAACATATAAAACACACTTTTGAGATAATTTCAGTATTTTGATGCATTATTGGGTGTTTTTGGATGTTTTGGCAGTTCATATAAGACAAAAATGATGAGTATTTACACACTCATCAATCCCCCACACTAAACTATTGCTAGTCCCTAGCAATACTGTTTTGAAAACTTGATGGATTTGAAAAACTCTTTACCAAAAGCCATCACTTCTGGAGTAGCCAGGTGTAAGAACTGTGGCACACCTGATAACCGTGTGATTTTGAGCAAACCACCAACTGTCAACGGATTTGATTAGTCTTTACCAAAAGCCGTTTGCTTCTGGACTAGCCAGCTCTTGATGGAATAGTCAACATCTTGGTGAGCTGATTACCAATTATGGATTTTCCACGGCCTTTACCACAAGCCATAATCTTGCGGGCTAGCCAACTCATTTGTTTTTGGGGAGTTGAGGAACCATACAATTTTGGGCAAATTGCAAGCCATAAATGGATATGAGATGTCTTTACCAAGAGCCGTTTGCTCCTGGACTAGCCAATCCCTTTTGTCGTTTAGACAAGGCGGATTGATTACCACAAAAAATTTTGAACTTTAGTGAAAATTTTTTGAAAATTTTGGTCAAAACAGGGGTATTATATAGTAAAATGTGATAAAATTCGCTAGAATAGCGAATACCCCCCCACACTAAGCATGAATATTGTCCTCAATATTCAAAGTCCTGGCATAAGAGGGCAACATTACAAGCTAAGCGTGGAAAACATCATTTTGTTTTTCACTTTTGTAATCATAGCATGGGGGACTCCCCCACACTTAGGGTGAAAACCCTATAAGCATGCTACTGTTTTTGTTTACCGAGTCGCTAGCTTGACTCGACCCCGAATTCATTTGTCCTTGGGGAAGCATGATGTGGAAGAAACAATCTCAATCGGACTTTCATTCAAGATGTTTGGACAAACATTTGAAGCACGTGAAAGTTCCACACCGATGAGATAAGTACCCGGCTGTAAATAGTATAAACTATAAGCGATGATGCCGGGGTCAAAGATAATGTCTTCATTCCCGAAGGAGTGAAGAATAGGAGAAGTCACCCGGTAGGTGAAGAACAGGAAGAAAACCATGATGAAAATCTTTATAAGATTTTCTTCCTCGAGATCAGGCTCCGTAGCCTGAGTTTGGATTTCAAGGGTTAAGCTCGTAAATATCCCGAGAGGGTGGGTGGGAATTTGTAAATTCTCATGATTGAGTGCATCTCCCCCCAGGTCATCATACTCCGGAGGAGTCATGATATGATGAGTGAGTTCACCGGAGAACTCCTCAAAGGTGAATGAATCATATTCGGGGAGAGAAATTTGAGAATGAGAAGTGGTACTGCCACTAATCTTCTCTCCCATATGATCAAAAGTAAAGGCTTCAAACTCCAGAATAAGATCATCGGAGAAAATGTCACTATCCTTAATGGGGATAGGAGATGAAATAGGTTTCTCTTTGAAAGCCTCGATTTTTGCAATGAGGATATTGACTTTCACTAATGTAGCACGAAGTGCTTCATTTTTTATTTCAGTGTCAATCTCATCATTCTCTTCTTCTAAGCTAACTAGCTCAGAAGGTAATTCTTCCACATGACTGATGTCTCCAGAAGATAAAGAATTTTCATCAGCATGTGAAGTACTAAGCTCGATGTTGGGATTAGAGTTTAAAAGATTTTCAGTTTCTCCCACATCGGCTTCAAGGTCAAGTAGATCATCATACTCAACTTCTCCATAAGATGTACAATCATCATTAAAGTCGGAGAAAGTTTCAAAATGATCTTTTGGATTTTCAGGGTGATAAGGTAAATCACACACATGATCAAAAGTCCCCTGTGACTCTCCTGGGATTGGGACAAGGTTCTCAACACTAGAATTTATGAATTCGTCCGATTCCTTTGCAGGAACAGTGTCAAGATGCTCGTCCCCCATGTTTGGAGAGTGAGTGTGAACTTCGGGTGTGATATCAATAGACTGAGGGAGTTTAGAAGTACTAGCAGTTATGGAATTTTCAAGTTCCATTTGATCAACGGCTAGTGAATTCGTCACATTATTTTCTCCCTGATTCTCCATGGAAGGAATCACAACTAATGAATCTGATGAATCTTTTTGAATAATAACAATGTTATCTTCATCATCATCACTGTCATCATCATCATCATATAGAGCAGCATAGCGAAGATTGGCACGTATTTTAGCCGCTCTTTGCTCAGCAAGTAATTCTTCCATGCTCAATTTGTTTCTAGCATCTCGTTCTTTAGCAAGTAATTCTGCCATTGATTTTTCACGAGATTCTTGAAACGATGTAGTGGCAAACTCCTCCTTAAGTTTTTGCAAAATTTCACGAGCCTCTAGTAAAAGGTCTTGCTCGGTATCATGAGGAGTTGCTTGGATCATTTGGTGTTGTGGAGGTTGGTCTGAAAACGAATAGTCGTAATTGTTACAAGGAAATGGATTCCTTGTTTGACAATCCGAACTAAAGTGTGGACCTCCACAGTAATCATAACAGTAAAATTGATGTGGCTGTGAGTCATATGTGCTAGAGTCATAATTGTTATCAGGAAACTGCTCATAGACAAGCGTGTTACCCGATTGACAATCAGAACTGTAGTGTGGGCCACCACAGTACTTACAACAGTTAAACTATTGAGTCTGGTTCTGTGAGTTGTATGGATATTGGTCGTAACCAACATTTTGACTATTATAACAATCAAAACCTTGGTGAGGACCTCCACAATACTCACAAGAAATGTTTGGTGTATTTTGATACGAACAATCATTGTGGTTTGGATAATATGATTCTTGCTTGTATGAATGTGATGGGTAATTGGAAAAATTTGGGGAGTCGTTGAATGAGTTCTGATTAGGATCATAGAATGAATTCCTCGAACCACAAAACAAACAACTCCCATTTTGAATATCATTACCACAATGCACACATGTACACCAACGACATGGCAAACCAAAAAGTGGCTCACCACAACCAACACAAGGAACAAAATCTGGAGGTGGGACAAGTGGTGTGCTCTTAGAGCTAGCAATTTCCACCACTTCCGTTATGGTCTCGGGTTTTGGTTCATGATGAACGTGAAGATTGGGCAAGTCGTTCTTTTCAGTCACTGCCCTAAGCTCTGTACGTTTGCTTGATGACCTTATAACCTTATATCGTGAAAGATCAGGATTGATTCTTGAAGGTTTAGGTTCATTTATGAGCTTAGGTTTTTGGATAACCGTAGGTTGGACGTATTTAGCATTTTCATGGTTAGAGGAAAGTACAGGGTCCTTTGTCACCTCGGTTTCATGATCTCTTTCCCTCACCGGAGAGGGAATAGGAATCGAAGGTCCATCATAATCAACACGACATCTCGCCATTTTTAACTCAGCCATAAGTTTTTCAACTTCGCTTTTAAAGGCCCTTTGTTCAAAGAAATCGTCATCGAGAGATGCCATTAGAATCAATTATGGGATAAGTGGAAGAAGGTAGAATCAAAAGGATAGAGGGTAAAGGGATGAAGAATCAAAAAGGTAGGAGGGTAAAGATGGATATTTTTGGTGTTTTTGGAAAACATTTTATCAGAAAGAAAATCTTTTTGTGTTTTTGTGTTTGTTGAAAACTAATTTTACAAAGTTTTCAGGAACAGTTTTTATGAAAATATACACAAGGATGGTGAATATACAATGGATGTATATCCAGGTTCACAAATACGCAAAACCGTTTAGAATACGTGCACAACCTCCCCGGCAGCGGCGCCAAAATTTGTTTGGTGCTAAACCGTCAGACTATTATTGGTCAACCACTTGTGAATGGTCAACTATAACAGTCAAACAGCTTAGAATCAATCTCCGTGGAACTATAGGGTTTCCCCGGGTCGTTATGTCCCGACGAGGTGTGGATGGTATTAAAACGGGTTTGTGATCGGGTGAATTTGGACAGGAAAAGGTATATAAGGGTTTGAATGATTATACTAAGGAAATACGAATGAGAACGACTTAAACAAACTTATAATAACAATAACGCAAAACCTAATTAACCTAAAACGTAAACTAAAAACTTAAAATCAGAAATTGCTTATACGTAAACAGAAAAATAAGCCAAACGGCTTAAATAGAAGCTATCACTTTATTTATGTTTTTGGTTTTTCTTATTTTACAAACAACGTAACCTAAATTTAAAAACGTAAAAGTTATTTTAAATAAAACGCGAGTTGAAATTAAAATAAACGCGAGTGCGCGAAATAAAAAGTGAAAATTGAGCTACGTTAACCCTACGGACATGAAAATTATATTTTTACGAACCTAACGATAAAAGAAAATTTTGAGAAAAAGAAAAATATTTTTTTTACTTTTATATTATTTATTATTAATTAAAAACTAATTAAATACTAATAAAACTAATTTAAATTATAAAAAATACTATATGAACAGTGAAATTATAAAACTTTTTCTAAAAATAAATACTAGTATAATAATGCTGAGAAAAATATAAAACTTAGGGAAAGCTAATAAATAAGTTGTACAATAAGCAGATAAGCTTATATAAGCTTAAAGGGAAAATTACTAGTATATAAAAAACTAGGGGAATAAAAACACTAAGATATGCTTGGGGCAGATGGTGCACGTTTGTGGTATTGTCACTTGATAACCAACAGGTCCAGGGTTCAAGTCCCACTAGTGACCAATTTTTTTGTTTTTATTTTTCTTTTTGGTTTTTATTTCACAATTACACTTGAACACTGAAAATAAACACTTTTAATAAAAACAAACTTGTTACAAATCACATTTAAGCTAAAATGTGAGCTTAATACCCCAACAGTTGGGCTATTGAGACTTGAAATGGATTTTAACACTAAATAAGCTATCACAAAGCCGAGAACTGAGACTAATTATAAAAATAAGCTAGAACAAAGTAAAATAAACTTGAAATAAGCTAAAACATAAGAAAAGTTTCACTGACGAAGCTGGGAAGAGGAATAAGCAAATCCAAACCCACCATCCAACAGTTACTGAGGTGCCTCTTTGCAGGCCTATTTTTAGCTCATTCAGTAAGCTAAGAAGCCAAGAATAAGACTGAACTAGAAAGCTTGCATACTAAACTTCTCAAAAAGCCAAAAATCAGAGGCAAAGGTTCACTATCAAGCTCTACAAGAGCTTGAGATCTTTGCCTTATCACCCTGATGGATCAGTTGACTGAGTTGGTGGGGTCAAATGGGAGACCAAAATAAGCAATTAGACAAAAACTGGGATGACAAATAAGCACTAGCATAAAGAGATGGTGCATTGAGGTTTCCAAAAGGCCAAAGATCTATTAGTGGGACCCGCTGAGAAGCTCAGAAAGAGCTTATGAAATTGACTACCACTCAGTACATTGGTTGACAAGGACCAAGTAATAAGCCACTTGCACACTTATCAAATAAGCCTAAAGGTGGCTTATGAGCCCTGAAACTTTGAGAGTGGTGGTTTGGCTATCTAAAAAAAAAGCACTCAGCTTAAGCCTCACAGATAAGCCCACTGCAAGCTTATGAAAAGAGCTAGTGAGATGGACCCCCTGGTGCAGGGGAGTTCTTGTGGCACACAGGCATATCAAAGCCACCAATAAGCACTTAAAGACAATCCTAAAAATTTAAAAAAAAAATAAGGAATGCAAGGATGAGCTTCCAAAGTTTGCAAAACAACAATTTATATCAAGTTCTAAGTAATTTTGGAACCTATGTGTGTCTTTGAAAACTGCCTCAATCCAACCGACTATGAATGTTGACTTTTTGAAACTTTAGAACAATTTGACTTTTGTGAGATTATACTGAGCTTAGATGATTATTTATGTTGTAATAACACTAATTGAAGCAAGACTAAGTTATCCTAATCAATAATGAACTTGTTTAATGGGATTAGAATCTCAAAATCTCAACAGTTAAAAGAAAATGACACCAAGAAGGGAAAATTGACTTTTCCTATTGCAACTACAAAAATAACTTGAGAACTAAGTGAACTAAGGCCTAGGTGAGACAACTGAACCAATTATTACCACAATGAAACACAAAAACTCAGCAGGCTAGCTTAAACCAAACACCCCTTTATTGTAGCTGATGTGCAGTTTTAGGGACAAATGGGAATTTTGCACCACGAAACTGAACCTAAGGCTTATGCTACTCTAAATTAATCATAAACAAGCAACTGCAAACAATAAATTAAGACTACAAGTGCTCAGAACAAGTTATAATAAGAATTGCACTAGAATCTGAAAACTAGAAAGCAAGAACTTAAAACCTCATGTCCTTGGTTGAACAAGTGGAAAGGGTAGCTGCTTCAAGACCCTGACTTGATCACAAGCTGGATTAAATCCCATCTTGTGATCTCTATCACTGGCACCTTCTTTCTAACAATACCAATACATGGTGACCTGCAATATATATATATATATATATATATATATATATATATATATATATATATATATATTTTTTTTTTTTTTTTTTTTTAGTAAAACTAATTTAAATGCTTGCTGAGTTTATAGAAACTAATGATCAAGCTAAAGTGAACTCAATGGAACAATAAGCTGCCATTTTTAACAAGAATCAAGCTATAATGGGGATTTAAGCAATTTTGAACAAAAATAACTTGACTGAGATAACTTGGAAACTTGATTAATTGAACTTGAAATTACAATAATAACTATTCAGATTACAACTTAGAGACACTTTTAAAGCTAAACTAACTCTAATACAATATTAATGAAAATTAAGCTAAGCTATATCTAATTACTCCTTACTGCTCCACTTTTTCTTGATTTATATAAGTCTTGGTGAGGTCTTGAGTCTTTCCCATCAGCTTTATTGACCATTGGATTGGTTGAATTGATCCCAGTTCTTGAAATGTTTTTGGCGGGAAACCACTTTGACCACTTGGATAGTTCAGACCTGGCAGGGGGGGTTTTTTGGTGTATAGTGGTTGTTTTGGAGTGGAAGAGGTGGAGTGTTGTCAGAGGAGGGGGTGGAGGTGTGATGATGGGATGGCAGGTGTTTGCAGGGTGGTTTGGGAGAGAAACCAGGTGGTATAAGGTGGGAGGGATAAGGTGGTTTTGTTATTATTAATTTGACCGGGGTCAAATTTTATAAAAGGGGTGGGCTTGGTTTACAAAAATGGGCCTGGGGTTGTTGGTTAATGGATCAGGTTGTGTTAGGGTTTAGATTTAGGTTTGGTTTTGGATTTGGTAACAAAAGGGTCCAAATGGTATATAACTTAGAAACACAAGGACCATTTTTGCAATTCCATCAAACTTAGGGACTGAACCTGTAAATTTTCCAAATTAGTCACAAGGGTAAAACTTGCCATATACTAATATCCCAAGGACCATAAAGTGAAATTTCCAAAAATGCGATTTTCGGGGACCAAATTTGACAAGTTTGCAAAGTACAGGGACCAAACATGTAATTTTCACAAAAATTTTACCCAAGGACCAATATTGAACATTTTGAATTTCCAAGGACTAAAAATAATTTTCCTTTTAAAAATATCCCACCAGGGACCAAATCTGTCAATTACTGAAACTCCAGGGACCTTTTATGCCAATTTTGGATTTTGGGGGGCCAAACATGTAATTTTATCAAACTTTTCACCCAAAGTCTAAATTTGATAGTTTTTGACTTTTAAAAAACTTTGGGTTGACTTTTCTTTCATTTAAAACCTTCAGGGACTAGTTTCGTCAATTTTTGAAACTTGAGGGACTGAAACTGCCAATTGTGCAAACTTTGTTCGTTTTTCATTTGTTTTTAAACATTTTGCATCTAAAACCTATAAAACACACTTTTGAGATAATTTCAGTATTTTGATGCATTATTGGGTGTTTTTGGATGTTTTGGCAGTTCATATAAGACAAAAATGATGAGTATTTACACACTCATCAATCCCCCACACTAAACTATTGCTAGTCCCTAGCAATACTGTTTTGAAAACTTGATGGATTTGAAAAACTCTTTACCAAAATCCATCACTTCTGGAGTAGCCAGGTGTAAGAACTGTGGCACACCTGATAACCGTGTGATTTTGAGCAAACCACCAACTGTCAACGGATTTGATTAGTCTTTACTAAAAGCCGTTTGCTTCTGGACTAGCCAGCTCTTGATGGAATAGTCAACATCTTGGTGAGCTGATTACCAATTATGGATTTTCCACGGCCTTTACCACAAGCCATAATCTTGCGGGCTAGCCAACTCATTTGTTTTTGGGGAGTTGAGGAACCATACAATTTTGGGCAAATTGCAAGCCATAAACGGATTTGAGATGTCTTTACCAAGAGCCGTTTGCTCCTGGACTAGCCAATCCCTTTTGTCGTTTAGACAAGGCAGATTGATTACCACAAAAAATTTTGAACTTTAGTGAAAATTTTTTGAAAATTTTGGTCAAAACAGGGGTATTATATAGTAAAATGTGATAAAATTCGCTAGAATAGCGAATACCCCCCCACACTAAGCATGAATATTGTCCTCAATATTCAAAGTCCTGGCGTAAGAGGGCAACATTACAAGCTAAGCGTGGAAAACATCATTTTGTTTTTCACTTTTGTAATCATAGCATGGGGGACTCCCCCACACTTAGGGTGAAAACCCTATAAGCATGCTACTGTTTTTGTTTACCGAGTCGCTAGCTTGACTCGACCCCGAATTCATTTGTCCTTGGGGAAGCATGATGTGGAAGAAACAATCTCAATCGGACTTTCATTCAAGATGTTTGGACAAACATTTGAAGCACGTGAAAGTTCCACACCGATGAGATAAGTACCCGGCTGTAAATAGTATAAACTATAAGCGATGATGCCGGGGTCAAAGATAATGTCTTCATTCCCGAAGGAGTGAAGAACAGGAGAAGTCACCCGGTAGGTGAAGAACAGGAAGAAAACCATGATGAAAATCTTTATAAGATTTTCTTCCTCGAGATCAGGCTCCGTAGCCTGAGTTTGGATTTCAAGGTTTAAGCTCGTAAATATCCCGAGAGGGTGGGTGGGAATTTGTAAATTCTCATGATTGAGTGCATCTCCCCCCAGGTCATCATACTCCGGAGGAGTCATGATATGATGAGTGAGTTCACCGGAGAACTCCTCAAAGGTGAATGAATCATATTCGGGGAGAGAAATTTGAGAATGAGAAGTGGTACTGCCACTAATCTTCTCTCCCATATGATCAAAAGTAAAGGCTTCAAACTCCGGAATAAGATCATCGGAGAAAATGTCACTATCCTTAATGGGGATAGGAGATGAAATAGGTTTCTCTTTGAAAGCCTCGATTTTTGCAATGAGGATATTGACTTTCACTAATGTAGCACGAAGTGCTTCATTTTTGATTTCAGTGTCAATCTCATCATTCTCTTCTTCTAAGCTAACTAGCTCAGAAGGTAATTCTTCCACATGACTGATGTCTCCAGAAGATAAAGAATTTTCATCAGCATGTGAAGTACTAAGCTCGATGTTGGGATTAGAGTTTAAAAGATTTTCAGTTTCTCCCACATCGGCTTCAAGGTCAAGTAGATCATCATACTCAACTTCTCCATAAGATGTACAATCATCATTAAAGTCGGAGAAAGTTTCAAAATGATCTTTTGGATTTTCAGGGTGATAAGGTAAATCACACACATGATCAAAAGTCCCCTGTGACTCTCCTGGGATTGGGACAAGGTTCTCAACACTAGACTTTATGAATTCGTCCGATTCCTTTGCAGGAACAGTGTCAAGATGCTCGACCCCCATGTTCGGAGAGTGAGTGTGAACTTCAGGTGTGATATCAATAGACTGAGGGAGTTTAGAAGTACTAGCAGTTATGGAATTTTCAAGTTCCATTTGATCAACGGCTAGTGAATTCGTCACATTATTTTCTCCCTGATTCTCCATGGAAGGAATCACAACTAATGAATCTGATGAATCTTTTTGAATAATAACAATGTTATCTTCATCATCATCACTGTCATCATCATCATCATATAGAGCAGCATAGCGAAGATTGGCACGTATTTTAGCCGCTCTTTGCTCAGCAAGTAATTCTTCCATGCTCAATTCGTTTCTAGCATCTCGTTCTTTAGCAAGTAATTCTGCCATTGATTTTTCACGAGATTCTTGAAACGATGTAGTGGCAAACTCCTCCTTAAGTTTTTGCAAAATTTCACGAGCCTCTAGTAAAAGGTCTTGCTCGGTATCATGAGGAGTTGCTTGGATCATTTGGTGTTGTGGAGGTTGGTCTGAAAACGAATAGTCGTAATTGTTACAAGGAAATGGATTCCTTGTTTGACAATCCGAACTAAAGTGTGGACCTCCACAGTAATCACAACAGTAAAATTGATGTGGCTGTGAGTCGTATGTGCTAGAGTCATAATTGTTATCAGGAAACTGCTCATAGACAAGCGTGTTACCTGATTGACAATCAGAACTGTAGTGTGGGCCACCACAGTACTCACAACAGTTAAACTGTTGAGTCTGGTTCTGTGAGTTGTATGGATATTGGTCGTAACCAACATTTTGACTATTATAACAATCAAAACCTTGGTGAGGACCTCCACAATACTCACAAGAAATGTTTGGTGTATTTTGATACGAACAATCATTGTGGTTTGGATAATATGATTCTTGCTCGTATGAATGTGATGGGTAATTGGAAAAATTTGCGGAGTCGTTGAATGAGTTCTGATTAGGATCATAGAATGAATTCCTCGAACCACAAAACAAACAACTCCCGTTTTGAATATCATTACCACAATGCACACATGTACACCAACGACATGGCAAACCAAAAAGTGGCTCACCACAACCGACACAAGGAACAAAATCTGGAGGTGGGACAAGTGGTGTGCTCTTAGAGCTAGCAATTTCCACCACTTCCGTTATGGTCTCGGGTTTTGGTTCATGATGAACGTGAAGATTGGGCAAGTCGTTCTTTTCAGTCACTGCCCTAAGCTCTGTACGTTTGCTTGATGACCTTATAACCTTATATCGTGAAAGATCAGGATTGATTCTTGAAAGTTTAGGTTCATTTGTGAGCTTAGGTTTTTGGATAACCGTAGGTTGGACGTATTTAGCACTTTCATGGTTAGAGGAAAGTACAGGGTCCTTTGTCACCTCGGTTTCATGATCTCTTTCCTTCACCGGAGAGGGAATAGGAATCGAAGGTCCATCATAATCAACACGACATCTCGCCATTTTTAACTCAGCCATAAGTTTTTCAACTTCGCTTTTAAAGGCCCTTTGTTCAAAGAAATCGTCATCGAGAGATGCCATTAGAATCAATTATGGGATAAGTGGAAGAAGGTAGAATCAAAAGGATAGAGGGTAAAGGGATGAAGAATCAAAAAGGTAGGAGGGTAAAGATGGATATTTTTGGTGTTTTTGGAAAACATTTTATCAGAAAGAAAATCTTTTTGTGTTTTTGTGTTTGTTGAAAACTAATTTTACAAAGTTTTCAGGAACAGGTTTTATGAAAATATACACAAGGATGGTGAATATACAATGGATGTATATCCAGGTTCACTAATACGCAAAACCGTTTAGAATACGTGCACAACCTCCCCGGCAGCGGCGCCAAAATTTGTTTGGTGCTAAACCGTCAGACTATTATTGGTCAACCACTTGTGAATGGTCAACTATAACAGTCAAACAGCTTAGAATCAATCTCCGTGGAACTATAGGGTTTCCCCGGGTCGTCATGTCCCGACGAGGTGTGGATGGTATTAAAACGGGTTTGTGATCGGGTGAATTTGGACAGGAAAAGGTATATAAGGGTTTGAATGATTATACTAAGGAAATACGAATGAGAACGACTTAAACAAACTTATAATAATAATAACGCGAAACCTAATTAACCTAAAACGTAAACTAAAAACTTAAAATCAGAAATTGCTTATACGTAAACAGAAAAATAAGCCAAACGGCTTAAATAGAAGCTATCACTTTATTTATGTTTTTGGTTTTTCTTATTTTACAAACTACGTAACCTAAATTTAAAAACGTAAAAGTTATTTAAATAAAACGCGAGTTAAAATTAAAATAAACGCGAGTGCGCGAAATAAAAAGTGAAAATTGAGCTACGCTAACCCTACGGACATGAAAATTATATTTTTACGAACCTAACGATAAAAGAAAATTTTGAGAAAAAGAAAAATATTTTTTTTACTTTTATATTATTTATTATTAATTAAAAACTAATTAAATACTAATAAAACTAATTTAAATTATAAAAAATACTATATGAACAGTGAAAATTATAAAACTTTTTCTAAAAATAAATACTAGTATAATAATGCTGACAAAAATATAAAACTTAGGGAAAGCTAATAAATAAGCTGTACAATAAGCAGATAAGCTTATATAAGCTTAAAGGGAAAATTACTAGTATATAAAAAACTAGGGGAATAAAAACACTAAGATATGCTTGGGGCAGACGGTGCACGTTTGTGGTATTGTCACTTGATAACCAACAGGTCCAGGGTTCAAGTCCCACTAGTGACCAATTTTTTTGTTTTTATTTTTCTTTTTGGTTTTTATTTCACAATTACACTTGAACACTGAAAATAAACACTTTTAATAAAAACAAACTTTTTACAAATCACATTTAAGCTAAAATGTGAGCTTAATACCCCAACAGTTGGGCTATTGAGACTTGAAATGGATTTTAACACTAAATAAGCTATCACAAAGCCGAGAACTGAGACTAATTATAAAAATAAGCTAGAACAAAGTAAAATGAACTTGAAATAAGCTAAAACATAAGAAAAGTTTCACTGACGAAGCTGGGAAGAGGAATAAGCAAATCCAAACCCACCATCCAACAGTTACTGAGGTGCCTCTTTGCAGGCCTATTTTTAGCTCATTCAATAAGCTAAGAAGCCAAGAATAAAACTGAACTAGAAAGCTTGCATACTAAACTTCTCAAAAAGCCAAAAATCAGAGGCAAAGGTTCACTATCAAGCTCTACAAGAGCTTGAGATCTTTGCCTTATCACCCTGATGGATCAGTTGACTGAGTTGGTGGGGTCAAATGGGAGACCAAAATAAGCAATTAGACAAAAACTGGGATGACAAATAAGCACTAGCATAAAGAGATGGTGCATTGAGGTTTCCAAAAGGCCAAAGATCTATTAATGGGACCCACTGAGAAGCTCAGAAAGAGCTTATGAAATTGACTACCACTCAGTACATTGGTTGACAAGGACCAAGTAATAAGCCACTTACACACTTATCAAATAAGCCTAAAGGTGGCTTATGAGCCCTGAAACTTAGGGACTGAACCTGTAAATTTTCCAAATTAGTCACAAGGGTAAAACTTGCCATATACTAATATCCCAAGGACCATAAAGTGAAATTTCCAAAAATGCGATTTCCGGGGACCAAATTTGACAAGTTTGCAAAGTACAGGGACCAAACATGTAATTTTCACAAAAATTTTACCCAAGGACCAATATTGAACATTTTGAATTTCCAAGGACTAAAAATGATTTTCCTTTCAAAAATATCCCACCAGGGACCAAATCTGTCAATTACTGAAACTCCAGGGACCTTTTATGCCAATTTTGGATTTTGGGGGGCCAAACATGTAATTTTATCAAACTTTTCACCCAAAGTCTAAATTTGATAGTTTTTGACTTTTAAAAAACTTTGGGTTGACTTTTCTTTCATTTAAAACCTTCAGGGACTAGTTTCGTCAATTTTTGAAACTTGAGGGTCTGAAACTGCCAATTGTGCATACTTTGTTCGTTTTTCATTTGTTTTTAAACATTTTGCATCTAAAACATATAAAACACACTTTTGAGATAATTTCAGTATTTTGATGCATTATTGGGTGTTTTTGGATGTTTTGTCAGTTCATATTAGACAAAAATGATGAGTATTTACACACTCATTAGTGAAATAATAAAATCCGGAGTTAATTTTTATTTCTCCAGAACTAGGTTTTTACTTGGATGTGAAATAATAAAATCTAAAGTTAGTTTTTATTAATCCAGAACTAGGTTTTTGCTTGGAGCCGAAATAATAAAATCTGGAGTTAGTTTTTATTAATCCAGAACTAGGTTACGTTTGGAGGCGAAATAATAAAATCTGGAATTAGTTTTTATTAATGCAGAACTAGGTTTTCGCTTTGAGGCGAAATAATAAAATCTGGGGTTAGTTTTTATTATTCCAGAACTAGGTTTTCGCTTTGAGGCGAAATAGTAAAATCTGGAGTTAGTTTTTATAAATACAAAACAAGTTTATCGCTTGGAGGTGAAATAATAAAATCTGGAGTTAGTTTTTATTAATCCAAAACTAGGTTTTCGCATGGAGGCGAAATAATAAAATCCGGAGTTAGTTTTTATTTATCCAGAACTAGGTTTTTACTTGGATGTGAAATAATAAAATCTAAAGTTAGTTTTTATTAATCCAGAACTAGGTTTATGCTTGGAGGCGAAATGATAAAATCTAGGCTTCGTTTTTATTAATCCAGAACTAGGTTTTCGCTTGGAAGTGAAAGAATAAAATCCGGTGTTAGTTTTTATTTCTCCAGAACTAGTTTTTTACTTGGATGTGAAATAATAAAATCTAAAGTTAGTTTTTATTAATCCAGAACTAAGTTTTGGCTTGGAGCCGAAATAATAAAATCTGGAGTTAGTTTTTATTAATGCAGAACTAGGTTTTCGCTTGGAGGCGATATAATAAAATATGGAGTTAGTTTTTATTAATCCACAACTAGGTTTTCACTTGGAGGCAAAATAATAAAATCTAGGGTTAGTTTTTATTAAGCCGGAACTAGGTTTTCGCTTGGAGGTGAAATAATAAAATCTGGAGTTAGTTTTTATTAATGCAGAACTAGGTTTTCGCTTTGAGGCGAAATAATAAAATCTGGGGTTAGTTTTTATTATTCCAGAACTAGGTTTTCGCTTTGAGGCGAAATAGTAAAATCTGGAGTTAGTTTTTATAAATACAGAACAAGTTTATCGCTTGGAGGTGAAATAATAAAATCTGGAGTTAGTTTTTATTAATCCAAAACTAGGTTTTCGCATGGAGGCGAAATAATAAAATCCGGAGTTAGTTTTTATTTTTCCAGAACTAGGTTTTTACTTGGATGTGAAATAATAAAATCTAAAGTTAGTTTTTATTAATCCAGAACTAGGTTTATGATTGGAGGCGAAATGATAAAATCTAGGCTTCGTTTTTATTAATCCAGAACTAGGTTTGCGCTTGGAAGTGAAAGAATAAAATCCGGTGTTAGTTTTTATTTCTCCAGAACTAGTTTTTTACTTGGATGTGAAATAATAAAATCTAAAGTTAGTTTTTATTAATCCAGAACTAAGTTTTGGCTTGGAGCCGAAATAATAAAATCTAGAGTTAGTTTTTATTAATGCAGAACTAGGTTTTCGCTTGGAGGCGATATAATAAAATATGGAGTTAGTTTTTATTAATCCACAACTAGGTTTTCACTTGGAGGCAAAATAATAAAATCTAGGGTTAGTTTTTATTAAGCCGGAACTAGGTTTTCGCTTGGATTTGAAATAATAAAATCTGGAGTTAGTTTTTTTTAATCAAGAACTAGGTTTCGCTTGGAAGGGAAATAATAAAATCTGGAGTTAGCTTTTATTAATGCAGAACTCGGTTTTCACTTGGAAGCGAAATAAAAAAATCTGGGGTTAGTTTTATTAATCCCGAACTAGGTTTTCGCTTGGAGGCGAAATAATTAAATATGGAGTTAGTTTTTATAAATACAGAACTAGGTTATCGCTTGGAGGTGAAATAATAAAATCTGGAGTTAGTTTTTATTAATCCAAAACTAGGTTTTCGCATGGAGGCGAAATAATAAAATCCGGAGTTAGTTTTTATTTCTCCAGAACTAGGTTTTTACTTGGATGTGAATTAATAAAATGTAAAGTTAGTTTTTATTAATCCAGAACTAGGTTTTTGCTTGTAGCTGAAATAATAGAATCTGGAGTTAGTTTTTATTAATCCAGAACTAAGTTACGCTTGGAGGCGAAATAATAAAATCTGGAGTTATTTTTAATTAATCCAGAACTAGTTTTTCGCTTGGAGTTGAAATAATAAAATCTGGTGTTAGTTTTTATTAATCCAGAACTAGGTTTCGCTTGGAGGAGAAATAATAAAATCTGGAGTTAATTTTTATTAATGCAGAACTAGGTTTTCGCTTGGAGGAGAAATAATAAAATCTGGGGTTAGTTTTTATTAATCCAGAACTAGGTTTTCATTTGTAGGGGAAATAATAAAATATGTAGTTAGTTTTTATACATACAGAACTAGGTTATCGCTTCGAGGCGAAATAATAAAATCTGGAGTTAGTTTTAATTAATCCAAAACTAGGTTTTCGCATGGAGGTGAAATAATAAAATCCGGAGTTAGTTTTTATTTATCCAGAACTAGGTTTTTACTTGGATGTGAAATACTAAAATCTAAAATTAGTTTTTATTAATCCAGAACTAGGTTTTTGCTTGGAGGCGAAATAATAAAATCTAGAGTTGTTTTTATTAATCCAGATCTAGGTTACGCTTGGAGGCGAAATAATAAAATATGGAGTTAGTTTTTATTAATCCAGAACTAGGTTACGCTTGGAGGCGAAATAATAAAATATGGAGTTAGTATTTATTAATCCAAAACTAGGTTTTTACTTGGAGGCGAAATAATAAAATCTAGAGTTAGTTTTTATTAATTCAGAACTAGGTTTTCGCTTGGAGGTGAAATAATAAAATCTGGAGTTAGTTTTTATTAATCCAGAACTAGGTTTCGCTTGGAGGCGAAATAATAAAATTTGGAGTTAGTTTTTATTAATGTAGAACTAGGTTTTCGCTTGGAGGCGAAATAAAAAAATCTTGGGTTAGTTTTTATTAATCCAGAACTAGGTTTTCACTTGGAGGCGAAATAATAAAATATGGAGTTAGTTTTTATAAATACAGATCTGGGTTATCGCTTGGAGGCGAAATAATAAAATCTGGAGTTAGTTTTTATTAATCCAAAACTAGGATTTCACATGGAGGCGAAATAATAAAATCCGGAGTTTGTTTTCATTTTTCAAGAACTAGGTTTTTACTTGGATGTGAAATAATAAAATCTAAAGTTAGTTTTTATTAATCCAGAACTAGGTTTTTGCTTAGAGCCGAAATAATAAAATACGGAGATAGTTTTTATTTATCCAGAACTAGGTTATGCTTGGAGGCGATATAATAAAATCTGGAGTTAGTTTTTATTAATCCAAAACTAGGTTTTTGCTTGGAGGCGAAATAATAAAATCTAGGGTTTGTTTTTATTAATCCAGAACTAGGTTATCGCTTGGAAGCGAATTAATAAAATCCGGAGTTAGTTTTTATTAATGCAGAACTAGGTTTTCGCTTGGAGGCGAAATAATAAAACATGGAATTAATTTTTATTAATCCATAACTAGGTTTTCACTCGGAGGCGAAATAATAAAATCTGGAGTTAGTTTTTATAAATCCAGAACTAGGTTTTCACTTGGAGGCGAAATAATAAAATATGTAGTTAGTTTTTATTTCTCCAGAACTAGGTTTTTACTTGGATGTGAAATAATAAAATCTAAAGTTAGTTTTTATTAATCCAGAACTAGGTTTTTTCTTTTTGCCTAAATAATAGAATCTAGAGTTAGTTTTTATTAATCCAGAACTAGGTTACGCTTGGAGGCGAAATAATAAAATCTGGAGTTAATTTTTATTAATGCAGAACTAGGTTTTCGCTTGGAGGAGAAATAATAAAATCTGGGGTTAGTTTTTATTAATCCAGAACTAGGTTTCGCTTGGAGGAGAAATAATAAAATCTGGAGTTAATTTTTATTAATGCAGAACTAGGTTTTCGGTTGGAGGAGAAATAATAAAATCTGGGGTTAGTTTTTATTAATCCAGAACTAGGTTTTCATTTGTAGGGGAAATAATAAAATATGTAGTTAGTTTTTATACATACAGAACTAGGTTATCGCTTCGAGGCGAAATAATAAAATCTGGAGTTAGTTTTAATTAATCCAAAACTAGGTTTTCGCATGGAGGTGAAATAATAAAATCCGGAGTTAGTTTTTATTTATCCAGAACTAGGTTTTTACTTGGATGTGAAATACTAAAATCTAAAATTAGTTTTTAATAATCCAGAACTAGGTTTTTGCTTGGAGGCGAAATAATAAAATCTAGAGTTGTTTTTATTAATCCAGATCTAGGTTACGCTTGGAGGCGAAATAATAAAATATGGAGTTAGTATTTATTAATCCAAAACTAGGTTTTTACTTGGAGGCGAAATAATAAAATCTAGAGTTAGTTTTTATTAATTCAGAACTAGGTTTTCGCTTGGAGGTGAAATAATAAAATCTGGAGTTAGTTTTTATTAATCCAGAACTAGGTTTCGCTTGGAGGCGAAATAATAAAATTTGGAGTTAGTTTTTATTAATGCAGAACTAGGTTTTCGCTTGGAGGCGAAATAAAAAAATCTAGGGTTAGTTTTTATTAATCCAGAACTAGGTTTTCACTTGGAGGCGAAATAATAAAATATGGAGTTAGTTTTTATAAATACAGATCTGGGTTATCGCTTGGAGGCGAAATAATAAAATCTGGAGTTAGTTTTTATTAATCCAAAACTAGGATTTCACATGGAGGCGAAATAATAAAATCCGGAGTTTGTTTTCATTTTTCAAGAACTAGGTTTTTACTTGGATGTGAAATAATAAAATCTAAAGTTAGTTTTTATTAATCCAGAACTAGGTTTTTGCTTAGAGCCGAAATAATAAAATACGGAGATAGTTTTTATTTATCCAGAACTAGGTTATGCTTGGAGGCGATATAATAAAATCTGGAGTTAGTTTTTATTAATCCAAAACTAGGTTTTCGCTTGGAGGCGAAATAATAAAATCTAGGGTTTGTTTTTATTAATCCAGAACTAGGTTATCGCTTGGAAGCGAATTAATAAAATCCGGAGTTAGTTTTTATTAATGCAGAACTAGGTTTTCGCTTGGAGGCGAAATAATAAAACATGGAATTAATTTTTATTAATCCAGAACTAGGTTTTCACTTGGAGGCGAAATAATAAAATCTGGAGTTAGTTTTTATAAATCCAGAACTAGGTTTTCACTTGGAGGCGAAATAATAAAATATGTAGTTAGTTTTTATTTCTCCAGAACTAGGTTTTTAGTTGGATGTGAAATAATAAAATCTAAAGTTAGTTTTTATTAATCCAGAACTAGGTTTTTTCTTTTTGCCTAAATAATAGAATCTAGAGTTAGTTTTTATTAATCCAGAACTAGGTTACGCTTGGAGGCGAAATAATAAAATCTGGAGTTAATTTTTATTAATGCAGAACTAGGTTTTCGCTTGGAGGAGAAATAATAAAATCTGGGGTTAGTTTTTATTAATCCAGAACTAGGTTTCGCTTGGAGGAGAAATAATAAAATCTGGAGTTAATTTTTATTAATGCAGAACTAGGTTTTCGCTTGGAGGAGAAATAATAAAATCTGGGGTTAGTTTTTATTAATCCAGAACTAGGTTTTCATTTGTAGGGGAAATAATAAAATATGTAGTTAGTTTTTATACATACAGAACTAGGTTATCGCTTCGAGGCGAAATAATAAAATCTGGAGTTAGTTTTAATTAATCCAAAACTAGGTTTTCGCATGGAGGTGAAATAATAAAATCCGGAGTTAGTTTTTATTTATCCAGAACTAGGTTTTTACTTGGATGTGAAATACTAAAATCTAAAATTAGTTTTTATTAATCCAGAACTAGGTTTTTGCTTGGAGGCGAAATAATAAAATCTAGAGTTGTTTTTATTAATCCAGATCTAGGTTACGCTTGGAGGCGAAATAATAAAATATGGAGTTAGTTTTTATTAATCCAGAACTAGGTTACGCTTGGAGGCGAAATAATAAAATATGGAGTTAGTATTTATTAATCCAAAACTAGGTTTTTACTTGGAGGCGAAATAATAAAATCTAGAGTTAGTTTTTATTAATTCAGAACTAGGTTTTCGCTTGGAGGTGAAATAATAAAATCTGGAGTTAGTTTTTATTAATCCAGAACTAGGTTTCGCTTGGAGGCGAAATAATAAAATTTGGAGTTAGTTTTTATTAATGCAGAACTAGGTTTTCGTTTGGAGGCGAAATAAAAAAATCTAGGGTTAGTTTTTATTAATCCAGAACTAGGTTTTCACTTGGAGGCGAAATAATAAAATATGGAGTTAGTTTTTATAAATACAGATCTGGGTTATCGCTTGGAGGCGAAATAATAAAATCTGGAGTTAGTTTTTATTAATCCAAAACTAGGATTTCACATGGAGGCGAAATAATAAAATCCGGAGTTTGTTTTCATTTTTCAAGAACTAGGTTTTTACTTGGATGTGAAATAATAAAATCTAAAGTTAGTTTTTATTAATCCAGAACTAGGTTTTTGCTTAGAGCCGAAATAATAAAATACGGAGATAGTTTTTATTTATCCAAAACTAGGTTATGCTTAGAGGCGATATAATAAAATCTGGAGTTAGTTTTTATTAATCCAAAACTAGGTTTTCGCTTGGAGGCAAAATAATAAAATCTAGGGTTTGTTTTTATTAATCCAGAACTAGGTTATCGCTTGGAAGCGAATTAATAAAATCCGGAGTTAGTTTTTATTAATGCAGAACTAGGTTTTCGTTTGGAGGCGAAATAATAAAACATGGAATTAATTTTTATTAATCCAGAACTAGGTTTTCACTTGGAGGCGAAATAATAAAATCTGGAGTTAGTTTTTATAAATCCAGAACTAGGTTTTCACTTGGAGGCGAAATAATAAAATATGTAGTTAGTTTTTATTTCTCCAGAACTAGGTTTTTACTTGGATGTGAAATAATAAAATCTAAAGTTAGTTTTTATTAATCCAGAACTAGGTTTTTTCTTTTTGCCTAAATAATAGAATCTAGAGTTAGTTTTTATTAATCCAGAACTAGGTTACGCTTGGAGGCGAAATAATAAAATCTGGAGTTAATTTTTATTAATGCAGAACTAGGTTTTCGCTTGGAGGAGAAATAATAAAATCTGGGGTTAGTTTTTATTAATCCAGAACTAGGTTTCGCTTGGAGGAGAAATAATAAAATCTGGAGTTAATTTTTATTAATGCAGAACTAGGTTTTCGCTTGGAGGAGAAATAATAAAATCTGGGGTTAGTTTTTATTAATCCAGAACTAGGTTTTCATTTGTAGGGGAAATAATAAAATATGTAGTTAGTTTTTATACATACAGAACTAGGTTATCGCTTCGAGGCGAAATAATAAAATCTGGAGTTAGTTTTAATTAATCCAAAACTAGGTTTTCGCATGGAGGTGAAATAATAAAATCCGGAGTTAGTTTTTATTTATCCAGAACTAGGTTTTTACTTGGATGTGAAATACTAAAATCTAAAATTAGTTTTTATTAATCCAGAACTAGGTTTTTGCTTGGAGGCGAAATAATAAAATCTAGAGTTGTTTTTATTAATCCAGATCTAGGTTATGCTTGGAGGCGAAATAATAAAATATGGAGTTAGTTTTTATTAATCCAGAACTAGGTTACGCTTGGAGGCGAAATAATAAAATATGGAGTTAGTATTTATTAATCCAAAACTAGGTTTTTACTTGGAGGCGAAATAATAAAATCTAGAGTTAGTTTTTATTAATTCAGAACTAGGTTTTCGCTTGGAGGTGAAATAATAAAATCTGGAGTTAGTTTTTATTAATCCAGAACTAGGTTTCGCTTGGAGGCGAAATAATAAAATTTGGAGTTAGTTTTTATTAATGCAGAACTAGGTTTTCGCTTGGAGGCGAAATAAAAAAATCTAGGGTTAGTTTTTATTAATCCAGAACTAGGTTTTCACTTGGAGGCGAAATAATAAAATATGGAGTTAGTTTTTATAAATACAGATCTGGGTTATCGCTTGGAGGAGAAATAATAAAATCTGGAGTTAGTTTTTATTAATCCAAAACTAGGATTTCACATGGAGGCGAAATAATAAAATCCGGAGTTTGTTTTCATTTTTCAAGAACTAGGTTTTTACTTGGATGTGAAATAATAAAATCTAAAGTTAGTTTTTATTAATCCAGAACTAGGTTTTTGCTTAGAGCCGAAATAATAAAATACGGAGATAGTTTTTATTTATCCAGAACTAGGTTATGCTTGGAGGCGATATAATAAAATCTGGAGTTAGTTTTTATTAATCCAAAACTAGGTTTTCGCTTGGAGGCGAAATAATAAAATCTAGGGTTTGTTTTTATTAATCCAGAACTAGGTTATCGCTTGGAAGCGAATTAATAAAATCCGGAGTTAGTTTTTATTAATGCAGAACTAGGTTTTCGCTTGGAGGCGAAATAATAAAACATGGAATTAATTTTTATTAATCCAGAACTAGGTTTTCACTTGGAGGCGAAATAATAAAATCTGGAGTTAGTTTTTATAAATCCAGAACTAGGTTTTCACTTGGAGGCGAAATAATAAAATATGTAGTTAGTTTTTATTTCTCCAGAACTAGGTTTTTACTTGGATGTGAAATAATAAAATCTAAAGTTAGTTTTTATTAATCCAGAACTAGGTTTTTTCTTTTTGCCTAAATAATAGAATCTAGAGTTAGTTTTTATTAATCCAGAACTAGGTTACGCTTGGAGGCGAAATAATAAAATCTGGAGTTAATTTTAATTAATGCAGAACTAGGTTTTCGCTTGGAGGAGAAATAATAAAATCTGGGGTTAGTTTTTATTAATCCAGAACTAGGTTTCGCTTGGAGGAGAAATAATAAAATCTGGAGTTAATTTTTATTAATGCAGAACTAGGTTTTCGCTTGGAGGAGAAATAATAAAATCTGGGGTTAGTTTTTATTAATCCAGAACTAGGTTTTCATTTGTAGGGGAAATAATAAAATATGTAGTTAGTTTTTATACATACAGAACTAGGTTATCGCTTCGAGGCGAAATAATAAAATCTGGAGTTAGTTTTAATTAATCCAAAACTAGGTTTTTGCATGGAGGTGAAATAATAAAATCCGGAGTTAGTTTTTATTTATCCAGAACTAGGTTTTTACTTGGATGTGAAATACTAAAATCTAAAATTAGTTTTTATTAATCCAGAACTAGGTTTTTGCTTGGAGGCGAAATAATAAAATCTAGAGTTGTTTTTATTAATCCAGATCTAGGTTACGCTTGGAGGCGAAATAATAAAATATGGAGTTAGTTTTTATTAATCCAGAACTAGGTTACGCTTGGAGGCGAAATAATAAAATATGGAGTTAGTATTTATTAATCCAAAACTAGGTTTTTACTTGGAGGCGAAATAATAAAATCTAGAGTTAGTTTTTATTAATTCAGAACTAGGTTTTCGCTTGGAGGTGAAATAATAAAATCTGGAGTTAGTTTTTATTAATCCAGAACTAGGTTTCGCTTGGAGGCGAAATAATAAAATTTGGAGTTAGTTTTTATAAATGCAGAACTAGGTTTTCGCTTGGAGGCGAAATAAAAAAATCTAGGGTTAGTTTTTATTAATCCAGAACTAGGTTTTCACTTGGAGGCGAAATAATAAAATATGGAGTTAGTTTTTATAAATACAGATCTGGGTTATCGCTTGGAGGCGAAATAATAAAATCTGGAGTTAGTTTTTATTAATCCAAAACTAGGATTTCACATGGAGGCGAAATAATAAAATCCGGAGTTTGTTTTCATTTTTCAAGAACTAGGTTTTTACTTGGATGTGAAATAATAAAATCTAAAGTTAGTTTTTATTAATCCAGAACTAGGTTATTGCTTAGAGCCGAAATAATAAAATACGGAGATAGTTTTTATTTATCCAGAACTAGGTTATGCTTGGGGGCGATATAATAAAATCTGGAGTTAGTTTTTATTAATCCAAAACTAGGTTTTCGCTTGGAGGCGAAATAATAAAATCTAGGGTTTGTTTTTATTAATCCAGAACTAGGTTATCGCTTGGAAGCGAAATAATAAAATCCGGAGTTAGTTTTTATTAATGCAGAACTAGGTTTTCGCTTGGAGGCGAAATAATAAAATATGGAATTAATTTTTATTAATCCAGAACTAGGTTTTCACTTGGAGGCGAAATAATAAAATCTGGAGTTAGTTTTTATAAATCCAGAACTAGGTTTTCACTTGGAGGCGAAATAATAAAATATGTAGTTAGTTTTTATTTCTCCAGAACTAGGTTTTTACTTGGATGTGAAATAATAAAATCTAAAGTTAGTTTTTATTAATCCAGAACTAGGTTTTTTCTTTTTGCCTAAATAATAGCATCTAGAGTTAGTTTTTATTAATCCAGAACTAGGTTACGCTTGGAGGCGAAATAATAAAATCTAGAGTTAGTTTTTATTTATCCACCACTAGGTTTTCGCTTGGAGGCGAAATAATAAAATCTAGGGTTACTTTTTATTAATCCAGAACAAGGTTTTCGCTTGGAGGTGAAATAATAAAATCTGTAGTTAGTTTTTATTAATCCAAAACTAGGTTTCACTTGGAGGCGAAATAATAAATTCTGGGGTTAGTTTTTATTAATCCAGAACTAGGTTTTCACATGGAGGCGAAATAATAAAATATGCAGTTAGTTTTTATACATACAGAACTAGGTTATCGCTTGGAGGCGAAATAATAAAATCCAGAATTAGTTTTTATTTATCCAGAACTAGGTTTTTACTTGGATGTGAAACAATAAAATATAAAATTAATTTTTATTAATCCGGAACTAGGTTTTCGCTTGGAGGTGAAATAATAAAATCTGGAGTTAGTTTTTATCAATCAAGAACTAGGTTTCGCTTGGAAGTGAAATAATAAAATCTGGAGTTAGCTTTTATTAATGCAGAACTAGGTTTTCGCTTGGAGGTGAAATAATTATATATGGAGTTAGTTTTTATAAATACAGAACTAGGTTATCGCTTGGAGGCGAAATAATAAAATCTAAAGTTAGTTTTTATTAATCTAGAACTAGGTTTTTGCTTGGAGGCGAAATAATAAAATCTAGGCTTAGTTTTTATTAATCCAGAACTAGGTTTTCGCTTGGAGGTGAAATAATAAAATCCGGAGTTAATTTTTATTTCTCCAGAACTAGGTTTTTACTTGGATGTGAAATAATAAAATCTAAAGTTAGTTTTTAGTAATCCAGAACTAGGTTTTTGCTTGGAGCCGAAATAATAAAATCTGGAGTTAGTTTTTATTAATCCAGAACTAGGTTACGTTTTGAGGCGAAATAATAAAATCTGGAATTAGTTTTTATTAATGCAGAACTAGGTTTTCACTTGGAGGCGAAATAATAAAATCTGGGGTTAGTTTTTGTTATTCCAGAACTAGGTTTTCGCTTGGAGGCGAAATAATAAAATCTGGAGTTAGTTTTTATAAATACAGAACAAGGTTATCGCTTGGAGGTAAAATAATAAAATCTGGAGTTAGTTTTTATTTATCCAAAACTAGGTTTTCGCATGGAGGTGAAATAATAAAATCCGGAGTTAGTTTTTATTAATCTAGAACTAGGTTTTTGCTTGGAGGCGAAATAATAAAATCTAGGCTTAGTTTTTATTAATCCAGAACTAGGTTTTCGTTTGGAGGTGAAATAATAAAATCCGGAGTTAATTTTTATTTATCCAGAACTAGGTTTTTACTTGGATGTGAAATAATAAAATCTAAAGTTAGTTTTTATTAATCCAGAACTAGGTTTATGCTTGGAGGCGAAATGATAAAATCTAGGCTTCATTTTTATTAATCCAGAACTAGGTTTTCGCTTGGAAGTGAAAGAATAAAATCCGGTGTTAGTTTTTATTTTTCCAGAACTAGTTTTTTACTTGGATGTGAAATAATAAAATCTAAAGTTAGTTTTTATTAATCCAGAACTAGGTTTTGGCTTGGAGCCGAAATAATAAAATTTGGAGTTAGTTTATTAATGCAGAACAAGGTTTTCGCTTGGAGGCGATATAATAAAATATAGAGTTAGTTTTTATTAATCCACAACTAGGTTTTCGCTTGGAGGCAAAATAATAAAATCTAGGGTTAGTTTTTATTAATCCGGAACTTGGTTTTCGCTTGGAGGTGAAATAATAAAATCTGGAGTTAGTTTTTATTAATCAAGAACTAGATTTCGCTTGGAAGGGAAATAATAAAATCTGGAGTTAGCTTTTATTAATGCAGAACTAGGTTTTCGCTTGGAGGCGAAATAATAAAATCTGGGGTTAGTTTTATTAATCCCGAATTAGGTTTTCGCTTGGAGGCGAAATAATTAAATATGGAGTTAGTTTTTATAAATACAGAACTAGGTTATCGCTTGGATGCAAAATAATAAAATCTGGAGTTAGTTTTTATTAATCAAAAACTAGGTTTTCGCATGGAGGCGAAATAATAAAATCCGAAGTTAGTTTTTATTTCTCCAGAACTAGGTTTTTACTTGGATGTGAAATAATAAAATCTAAAGTTAGTTTTTATTAATCCAGAACTAGGTTTTTGCTTGTAGCTGAAATAATAGAATCTGGAGTTAGTTTTTATTAATCCAGAACTAGGTTACGCTTATAGGTGAAATAATAAAATCTGGAGTTATTTTTAATTAATCCAGAACTAGGTTTTCGCTTGGAGTTGAAATAATAAAATCTGGAGTTAGTTTTTATTAATCCAGAACTAGGTTTCGCTTGGAGGAGAAATAATAAAATCTGGAGTTAGTTTTTATTAATGCAGAACTAGGTTTTCGATTGGAAGAGAAATAATAAAATCTGGGGTTAGTTTTTATTAATCCAGAACTAGGTTTTCATTTGTAGGGGAAATAATAAAATATGTAGTTAGTTTTTATACATACAGAACTAGGTTATCGCTTCGAGGCGAAATAATAAAATCTGGAGTTAGTTTTAATTAATCCAAAACTAGGTTTTCGCATGGAGGTGAAATAATAAAATCCGGAGTTAGTTTTTATTTATCCAGAACTAGGTTTTTACTTGGATGTGAAATACTAAAATCTAAAATTAGTTTTTATTAATCCAGAACTAGGTTTTTGCTTGGAGGCGAAATAATAAAATCTAGAGTTGTTTTTATTAATCCAGATCTAGGTTACGCTTGGAGGCGAAATAATAAAATATGGAGTTAGTTTTTATTAATCCAGAACTAGGTTACGCTTGGAGGCGAAATAATAAAATATGGAGTTAGTATTTATTAATCCAAAACTAGGTTTTTACTTGGAGGCGAAATAATAAAATCTAGAGTTAGTTTTTATTAATTCAGAACTAGGTTTTCGCTTGGAGGTGAAATAATAAAATCTGGAGTTAGTTTTTATTAATCCAGAACTAGGTTTCGCTTGGAGGCGAAATAATAAAATTTGGAGTTAGTTTTTATAAATGCAGAACTAGGTTTTCGCTTGGAGGCGAAATAAAAAAATCTTGGGTTAGTTTTTATTAATCCAGAACTAGGTTTTCACTTGGAGGCGAAATAATAAAATATGGAGTTAGTTTTTATAAATACAGATCTGGGTTATCGCTTGGAGGCGAAATAATAAAATCTGGAGTTAGTTTTTATTAATCCAAAACTAGGATTTCACATGGAGGCGAAATAATAAAATCCGGAGTTTGTTTTCATTTTTCAAGAACTAGGTTTTTACTTGGATGTGAAATAATAAAATCTAAAGTTAGTTTTTATTAATCCAGAACTAGGTTATTGCTTAGAGCCGAAATAATAAAATACGGAGATAGTTTTTATTTATCCAGAACTAGGTTATGCTTGGGGGCGATATAATAAAATCTGGAGTTAGTTTTTATTAATCCAAAACTAGGTTTTCGCTTGGAGGCGAAATAATAAAATCTAGGGTTTGTTTTTATTAATCCAGAACTAGGTTATCGCTTGGAAGCGAAATAATAAAATCCGGAGTTAGTTTTTATTAATGCAGAACTAGGTTTTCGCTTGGAGGCGAAATAATAAAATATGGAATTAATTTTTATTAATCCAGAACTAGGTTTTCACTTGGAGGCGAAATAGTAAAATCTGGAGTTAGTTTTTATAAATCCAGAACTAGGTTTTCACTTGGAGGCGAAATAATAAAATATGTAGTTAGTTTTTATTTCTCCAGAACTAGGTTTTTACTTGGATGTGAAATAATAAAATCTAAAGTTAGTTTTTATTAATCCAGAACTAGGTTTTTTCTTTTTGCCTAAATAATAGCATCTAGAGTTAGTTTTTATTAATCCAGAACTAGGTTACGCTTGGAGGCAAAATAATAAAATCTAGAGTTAGTTTTTATTTATCCACCACTAGGTTTTCGCTTGGAGGCGAAATAATAAAATCTAGGGTTACTTTTTATTAATCCAGAACAAGGTTTTCGCTTGGAGGTGAAATAATAAAATCTGTAGTTAGTTTTTATTAATCCAAAACTAGGTTTCACTTGGAGGCGAAATAATAAATTCTGGGGTTAGTTTTTATTAATCCAGAACTAGGTTTTCACATGGAGGCGAAATAATAAAATATGCAGTTAGTTTTTATACATACAGAACTAGGTTATCGCTTGGAGGCGAAATAATAAAATCCAGAATTAGTTTTTATTTATCCAGAACTAGGTTTTTACTTGGATGTGAAACAATAAAATATAAAATTAATTTTTATTAATCCGGAACTAGGTTTTCGCTTGGAGGTGAAATAATAAAATCTGGAGTTAGTTTTTATCAATCAAGAACTAGGTTTCACTTGGAAGTGAAATAATAAAATCTGGAGTTAGCTTTTATTAATGCAGAACTAGGTTTTCGCTTGGAGGTGAAATAATTATATATGGAGTTAGTTTTTATAAATACAGAACTAGGTTATCGCTTGGAGGCGAAATAATAAAATCTAAAGTTAGTTTTTATTAATCTAGAACTAGGTTTTTGCTTGGAGGCGAAATAATAAAATCTAGGCTTAGTTTTTATTAATCCAGAACTAGGTTTTCGCTTGGAGGTGAAATAATAAAATCCGGAGTTAATTTTTATTTCTCCAGAACTAGGTTTTTACTTGGATGTGAAATAATAAAATCTAAAGTTAGTTTTTAGTAATCCAGAACTAGGTTTTTGCTTGGAGCCGAAATAATAAAATCTGGAGTTAGTTTTTATTAATCCAGAACTAGGTTACGTTTTGAGGCGAAATAATAAAATCTGGAATTAGTTTTTATTAATGCAGAACTAGGTTTTCACTTGGAGGCGAAATAATAAAATCTGGGGTTAGTTTTTGTTATTCCAGAACTAGGTTTTCGCTTGGAGGCGAAATAATAAAATCTGGAGTTAGTTTTTATAAATACAGAACAAGGTTATCGCTTGGAGGTAAAATAATAAAATCTGGAGTTAGTTTTTATTTATCCAAAACTAGGTTTTCGCATGGAGGTGAAATAATAAAATCCGGAGTTAGTTTTTATTAATCTAGAACTAGGTTTTTGCTTGGAGGCGAAATAATAAAATCTAGGCTTAGTTTTTATTAATCCAGAACTAGGTTTTCGCTTGGAGGTGAAATAATAAAATCCGGAGTTAATTTTTATTTATCCAGAACTAGGTTTTTACTTGGATGTGAAATAATAAAATCTAAAGTTAGTTTTTATTAATCCAGAACTAGGTTTATGCTTGGAGGCGAAATGATAAAATCTAGGCTTCGTTTTTATTAATCCAGAACTAGGTTTTCGCTTGGAAGTGAAAGAATAAAATCCGGTGTTAGTTTTTATTTTTCCAGAACTAGTTTTTTACTTGGATGTGAAATAATAAAATCTAAAGTTAGTTTTTATTAATCCAGAACTAGGTTTTGGCTTGGAGCCGAAATAATAAAATTTGGAGTTAGTTTATTAATGCAGAACAAGGTTTTCGCTTGGAGGCGATATAATAAAATATAGAGTTAGTTTTTATTAATCCACAACTAGGTTTTCGCTTGGAGGCAAAATAATAAAATCTAGGGTTAGTTTTTATTAATCCGGAACTTGGTTTTCGCTTGGAGGTGAAATAATAAAATCTGGAGTTAGTTTTTATTAATCAAGAACTAGATTTCGCTTGGAAGGGAAATAATAAAATCTGGAGTTAGCTTTTATTAATGCAGAACTAGGTTTTCGCTTGGAGGCGAAATAATAAAATCTGGGGTTAGTTTTATTAATCCCGAATTAGGTTTTCGCTTGGAGGCGAAATAATTAAATATGGAGTTAGTTTTTATAAATGCAGAACTAGGTTTTCGATTGGAAGAGAAATAATAAAATCTGGGGTTAGTTTTTATTAATCCAGAACTAGGTTTTCATTTGTAGGGGAAATAATAAAATATGTAGTTAGTTTTTATACATACAGAACTAGGTTATCGCTTCGAGGCGAAATAATAAAATCTGGAGTTAGTTTTAATTAATCCAAAACTAGGTTTTCGCATGGAGGTGAAATAATAAAATCCGGAGTTAGTTTTTATTTATCCAGAACTAGGTTTTTACTTGGATGTGAAATACTAAAATCTAAAATTAGTTTTTATTAATCCAGAACTAGGTTTTTGCTTGGAGGCGAAATAATAAAATCTAGAGTTGTTTTTATTAATCCAGATCTAGGTTACGCTTGGAGGCGAAATAATAAAATATGGAGTTAGTTTTTATTAATCCAGAACTAGGTTACGCTTGGAGGCGAAATAATAAAATATGGAGTTAGTATTTATTAATCCAAAACTAGGTTTTTACTTGGAGGCGAAATAATAAAATCTAGAGTTAGTTTTTATTAATTCAGAACTAGGTTTTCGCTTGGAGGTGAAATAATAAAATCTGGAGTTAGTTTTTATTAATCCAGAACTAGGTTTCGCTTGGAGGCGAAATAATAAAATTTGGAGTTAGTTTTTATAAATGCAGAACTAGGTTTTCGCTTGGAGGCGAAATAAAAAAATCTTGGGTTAGTTTTTATTAATCCAGAACTAGGTTTTCACTTGGAGGCGAAATAATAAAATATGGAGTTAGTTTTTATAAATACAGATCTGGGTTATCGCTTGGAGGCGAAATAATAAAATCTGGAGTTAGTTTTTATTAATCCAAAACTAGGATTTCACATGGAGGCGAAATAATAAAATCCGGAGTTTGTTTTCATTTTTCAAGAACTAGGTTTTTACTTGGATGTGAAATAATAAAATCTAAAGTTAGTTTTTATTAATCCAGAACTAGGTTATTGCTTAGAGCCGAAATAATAAAATACGGAGATAGTTTTTATTTATCCAGAACTAGGTTATGCTTGGGGGCGATATAATAAAATCTGGAGTTAGTTTTTATTAATCCAAAACTAGGTTTTCGCTTGGAGGCGAAATAATAAAATCTAGGGTTTGTTTTTATTAATCCAGAACTAGGTTATCGCTTGGAAGCGAAATAATAAAATCCGGAGTTAGTTTTTATTAATGCAGAACTAGGTTTTCGCTTGGAGGCGAAATAATAAAATATGGAATTAATTTTTATTAATCCAGAACTAGGTTTTCACTTGGAGGCGAAATAGTAAAATCTGGAGTTAGTTTTTATAAATCCAGAACTAGGTTTTCACTTGGAGGCGAAATAATAAAATATGTAGTTAGTTTTTATTTCTCCAGAACTAGGTTTTTACTTGGATGTGAAATAATAAAATCTAAAGTTAGTTTTTATTAATCCAGAACTAGGTTTTTTCTTTTTGCCTAAATAATAGCATCTAGAGTTAGTTTTTATTAATCCAGAACTAGGTTACGCTTGGAGGCAAAATAATAAAATCTAGAGTTAGTTTTTATTTATCCACCACTAGGTTTTCGCTTGGAGGCGAAATAATAAAATCTAGGGTTACTTTTTATTAATCCAGAACAAGGTTTTCGCTTGGAGGTGAAATAATAAAATCTGTAGTTAGTTTTTATTAATCCAAAACTAGGTTTCACTTGGAGGCGAAATAATAAATTCTGGGGTTAGTTTTTATTAATCCAGAACTAGGTTTTCACATGGAGGCGAAATAATAAAATATGCAGTTAGTTTTTATACATACAGAACTAGGTTATCGCTTGGAGGCGAAATAATAAAATCCAGAATTAGTTTTTATTTATCCAGAACTAGGTTTTTACTTGGATGTGAAACAATAAAATATAAAATTAATTTTTATTAATCCGGAACTAGGTTTTCGCTTGGAGGTGAAATAATAAAATCTGGAGTTAGTTTTTATCAATCAAGAACTAGGTTTCACTTGGAAGTGAAATAATAAAATCTGGAGTTAGCTTTTATTAATGCAGAACTAGGTTTTCGCTTGGAGGTGAAATAATTATATATGGAGTTAGTTTTTATAAATACAGAACTAGGTTATCGCTTGGAGGCGAAATAATAAAATCTAAAGTTAGTTTTTATTAATCTAGAACTAGGTTTTTGCTTGGAGGCGAAATAATAAAATCTAGGCTTAGTTTTTATTAATCCAGAACTAGGTTTTCGCATGGAGGCGAAATAATAAAATCCGAAGTTAGTTTTTATTTCTCCAGAACTAGGTTTTTACTTGGATGTGAAATAATAAAATCTAAAGTTAGTTTTTATTAATCCAGAACTAGGTTTTTGCTTGTAGCTGAAATAATAGAATCTGGAGTTAGTTTTTATTAATCCAGAACTAGGTTACGCTTGGAGGTGAAATAATAAAATCTGGAGTTATTTTTAATTAATCCAGAACTAGGTTTTCGCTTGGAGTTGAAATAATAAAATCTGGAGTTAGTTTTTATTAATCCAGAACTAGGTTTCGCTTGGAGGAGAAATAATAAAATCTGGAGTTAGTTTTTATTAATGCAGAACTAGGTTTTCGATTGGAAGAGAAATAATAAAATCTGGGGTTAGTTTTTATTAATCCAGAACTAGGTTTTCACTTGTAGGGGAAATAATAAAATACGTAGTTAGTTTTTATACATACAGAACTAGGTTATCGCTTCGAGGCGAAATAATAAAATCTGGAGTTAGTTTTAATTAATCCAAAACTAGGTTTTCGCATGGAGGTGAAATAATAAAATTCGGAGTTAGTTTTTATTTATCCAGCACTAGGTTTTTACTTGGATGTGAAATAATAAAATCTAAAATTAGTTTTTATTAATCCAGAACTAGGTTTTTGCTTGGAGGCGAAATAATAAAATCTAGAGTTGTTTTTATTAATCCAGATCTAGGTTACGCTTGGAGGCGAAATAATAAAATATGGAGTTAGTTTTTATTAATCCAGAACTAGGTTACGCTTGGAGGCGAAATAATAAAATCTGGAGTTAGTATTTATTAATCCAAAACTAGGTTTTTACTTGGAGGCGAAATAATAAAATCTAGAGTTAGTTTTTATTAATTCAGAACTAGGTTTTTGCTTGGAGGTGAAATAATAAAATATGGAGTTAGTTTTTATTAATCCAGAACTAGGTTTCGCTTGGAGGCGAAATAATAAAATTTGGAGTTAGTTTTTATTAATGTAGAACTAGGTTTTCGCTTGGTGGAGAAATAATAAAATCTGGGGTTAGTTTTTATTAATCCAGAACTAGGTTTTCACTTGGAGGCGAAATAATAAAATATGGAGTTAGTTTTTATAAATACAGATCTGGGTTATCGGTTGGAGGCGAAATATTAAAATCTGGAGTTAGTTTTTATTAATCCAAAACTAGGATTTCGCATGGAGGTGAAATAATAAAATCTGGAGTTCGTTTTCATTTCTCAAGAACTAGGTTTTTACTTGGATGTGAAATAATAAAATCTAAAGTTAGTTTTTATTAATCCAGAATTAGGTTTTTGCTTAGAGCCGAAATAATAAAATACGGAGATAGTTTTTATTTATCCAGAACTAGGTTATGCTTGGAGGCAATATAATAAAATTTGGAGTTAGTTTTTATTAATCCACAACTAGGTTTTCGCTTGGAGGCGAAATAATAAAATCTAGGGTTAGTTTTTATTAATCCAGAACTAGGTTATCGCTTGGAAGCGAAATAATAAAATCCGGAGTTAGTTTTTATTAATGCAGAACTAGTTTTTCGCTTGGAGGCGAAATAATAAAATATGGAATTAGTTTTTATTAATCCAGAACTAGGTTTTCACTTGGAGGCGAAATAATAAAATTTGGAGTTAGTTTTTATTAATGCAGAACTAGGTTTTCGCTTGGAGGTGAAATAATAAAATTTGGGGTTAGTTTTTATAAATCCAGAACTAGGTTTTCACTTGGAGGCGAAATAATAAAATATGTAGTTAGTTTTTATTTCTCCAGAACTAGGTTTTTACTTGGATGTGGAATAATAAAATCTAAAGTTAGTTTTTATTAATCCAGAACTAGGTTTTTTCTTTTAGCCGAAATAATAGAATCTAGAGTTAGTTTTTATTAATCCAGAACTAGGTTATGCTTGGAGGCGAAATAGTAAAATCTGGAGGTAGTTTTTATTTATCCACCACTAGGTTTTCGCTTGGAGGCGAAATAATAAAATCTAGGGTTACTTTTTATTAATCCAGAACAAGGTTTTCGCTTGGAGGTGAAATAATAAAATCTGTAGTTAGTTTTTATTAATCCAGAACTAGGTTTCACTTGGAGGCGAAATAATAAATTCTGGGGTTAGTTTTTATTAATCCAGAACTAGGTTTTCACTTGGAGGCGAAATAATAAAATATGTAGTTAGTTTTTATACATACAGAACTAGATTATCGCTTGGAGGCGAAATAATAAAATCCGGAATTAGTTTTTATTTATCCAGAACTAGGTTTTTACTTGGATGTGAAATAATAAAGTATAAAATTAATTTTTATTAATCCAGAACTAGGTTTTCGCTTGGAGGTGAAATAATAAAATCTGGAGTTAGTTTTTATTAATCCAGATCAAGGTTACGCTTGGAGGCAAAATAATAAAATCTGGAGTTAGTTTTTATTAATCCACAACTAGGTTTTTGCTTGGAGGCGAAATAATAAAATCTAGGGTTAGTTTTTATTAATCTAGAACTAGGTTTTCACTTGGAGGCGAAATAATAAATTCTGGAGTTAGTATTTATCAATACAGAACTAGTTTATCGCTTGGAGGTGAAATAATAAAATCTGAAGTTAGTTTTTATTAATCCAAAGCTAGGTTTTCGCTTGGAGGTGAAATAATAAAATCCGGAGTTAGTTTTTATTAATCAAGAACTAGGTTTCCCTTGGAGGTGTGATTGATCCTTAACAGTCAGCCTAAATTAACTAAGTGAATGGTCAATAATGTCAAACAGCCTAGTTCAATGCTTCCGGATAGTACAGAGTATCACCGTGTTGTTATGTCTCGACGAGGTGTGTATTGTATTTGAACATGTTTGTGATCGGGTGATTTTCACAGGAAACGGTTATGATGAGAAAAATTGAAGAATTATGAAATGAAATAGCTTAGGAAAGCTATGTGATTGATTACGTGAAATTAGATTAGAAAGAAACGCGTTAAAACCTAAACACGTACGTTTAAATTACAAACGGTAACAGACGTACGTGATAAAAAGTGACTATGGAGGAATAAAAAGGCTACGGTAAGATTTTGGAATAGTACAAGTTCTATAGCTGTCAATAGTACATTTTTGTACTTTCTACGCATTAAAGTACTTTCTACGCGTAAGTCATGGTCAAAACCCTTTTCTTACGAGTAACTTTGGTCAAAACCCTGTTCTTACGCCTAAGATTGGATTTCTACGCGTTAGATTGAAATCCTACACCTAAGTCTGATATCCTACGTATAAGATCTACGCTTAAGATCCTACGCGTAAGTTTTTATACACAGAAGTTCTACGCAGAAGTTGTACTCAGTACTTCCCTGACTTGAATAAGTTTGTGGAATACTTCGACATGGGATATCTTTCAAGCTTGGACAAGTTTGAGAGATTTGTTTGGTTCTTTAACCTTACGCATAAGTTATAACTTACGCGTAAAGTTCAAGTTTACGCATAAACTTTGTGTTTACGCTTAATCATATTCTTTACGCACAACTTTTAACTTACGCATAAGATCCAAGTTACGCGTAAGATTCAGCGTTTACGCGTAAGATTACTGTTTACGCATAAAATTAAAGGTTTATGCATAAGACTTTGACTTTTTGACAACCAAACTTCAAATGGCCATAACTTTTGAACCGTAACTCCGTTTTCGACGAATCAACTGTCAAAACGACCGTGAGATAGAGGAGAACGACACGCTAAATTGATTTTTCGATTTAGGCGAAGTCTCGAGGCTTAAAAACGCTCCGAGAAGAAGTTATTGAGGTTTTAAGGTTTTAGATCAAATTTTTCACCATAAAAAACTTGCATCAACTTACACTAAACACAACTCCTACTTCGTTGAATCGATCCAAGAATCAACTTTATTCATCTACACTTCATCAATGGCAACTCACCATGACAGTTCCACCAGTGCTTTGTTCAATGCTGTTGCCTCATTCGTGAAGGCAGTTATAACGACCTAAAATTTCGGGCTCACATTTTAATGGGTATTTTGAACTTAACCTAAGTTATATGACATGTAAATGACATAGAAACTTTATGATATGAATAAGTACAAAACTTTAATTAATTATCCTAAACTAAATTACATAAGTTACTATAAATCTAATCCTAAGTTAACTATAAATCGACACTACTAAAGTCTTATTTCCTACACATATATTTGAACTGATTATGCACTTACAATATGTATCACACGTTTACATATCTAAAGCAAAACCGAATATATATGTTGTGACACCTCATGGTGCGTTTGAAATGAGGATAAGACCAAATCAAATTGATATTTTGAAGATTTCTTTTCCTGGTTCCTCTCAACTCCACACGGTTTACCATTTGTTTGAAAAAGGAAACAGTTAGCCTTTAATGGGTCATATTATCACGTAAAGAATCAGTTCCAAATCTCGTTTTCTTCGAAATGTAAGTCTATCCGTCCATATATATACACAATTCCTAGCATAATTCTTTCACAATATCGCTACTCTAAAACAAAACAGCCGTACAAACAAAACCGAGTGTTTATCAAGATCAGAACGGTTCACGTTAGGGGTGTGCATGATTTGAATACACGTTTGGGATAGTTCGAACGGTTCGTGTACATCGGATTTGGGTCGGGTTGTCGCATTGAATTTTGGTGTTCGAGGCGTGGATTAGCTGGTGCGTTATAGCTCGTGGTGGGCTGAATCGTTTGGCTCATTATTCGGGTCACGAGAATTCGGGCTTCGGTTTTATTGCTCGTGTTCATTCCATATCTCGAATGGTTTTCAGTCGACTACGAGGTACCGTTTTAATTACATTCACATTTTAAATCTCGACTTGTATATTGGAACCACACTATACATCTTTGTTTCGTTTATTAAAAGATATTCAAAAATAGATACATATGTATGCCACGTAATGGAAATAGAAGCAGCTTGTAGTAAATTTGTTTTGCTATCACAAATAATATGTATGTAGTAGATTAATACATGAACACAATTCCAATGCATGAAAGCTTAATCGAGTAATACTATTAATAAGGGATGAATTGGTTAAATATGGTTTAGTGTTTGAAGTTGTGTTTTGTGTCGTGTGTGGTGTGTGTCGGGTCAAAAGGTTTTGCTCGTTGTTCGCATTATGGGTCGATCATGGGTTGTTTTTGGTCGTCGCGGTCTAAGATTAATGTCGAGGGCACGTTAATAAAATTATGAACGATGGGGTTCAAAATTATCATCGTAATATAAAATTATAGTATCAACTATAAAATAATTTTATTTGACATCTTAATGTTTAATTTTGATAATTTACATTTTGACCTTAAATTTACTAAATTGAATTAATTAACCCTAAAGTATTATAATTGTCATTTTAACCCTTCAATATTATTAATCGTCAACTATAGCCTTATAGTATTAAATTACTATTTTGAGAACTTACTAAATATGGAAACTTGCTAAAATTGGAAGTTACTAAAAATGAAAAGCCGACTAAAATGAGCAATCTAATTTAAAAGAAGTATTAATAATAAGCCGATCATTAATTCGTGTAGATTTGCTGAAGAAGGAGTAACTTTCGATCCTTATGTTTCTGATATGGTTTCATTTGCGGTATAAGGTACAGATATTCTACCCTTTCTCAGTAAGGGTTCCGATCTCATGACTTTTCGATCCTTGACTTTGATTCATTTGCTGTGATATAATTCCTTGATATGATTCGTTTGATATTATCATTTGATATGATTCTGTTTGCTATCCATTTTGTTTGATTACCTGATTACTATCTCCTGGTTGAGATTCTGTTTGATTATGATATGATTCATTTGTTATGGATATGCTTTGTTTGATATGATTCGTTTTGTTCTTATGCCCGAGTTTTTATTCTACTCATGGAGGTACCATGGGCGTGTTAGTGATGGCACCACTGACATGACACTTTATGGGGAGGTGTGATTGATCCCTGGCATTCATTTCTGTTTGATATATGTGCACTATGGCCAATTAGTTATATATGTGTCCAGTCATGAGCTGGCATGTGTATTTTGTTTGATTCAGGGAGTGTATGGATGCATCCTAGGTTCTGTTTTGTTCTGAGAAGACAGTGACTGGCTGTACGTGCCTTGTACCCCTTTCACTTCTGGTACATTGGAGTTAGCTACTCTATGTACACCCTATGAATTGACGGATATGTGGTTATGTGATTTGAGACCTATTCGAGTATCTCGTTAGGTCGGCTCGTGGCTTTCCTATGTTTCTTGTGTCTATTCGAGTATCTCGTTAGATGCGCCTTTGTTGATACGTGCTCTTTGATTCTGGTTATTATATGATTCATATTATCACTTGACTCTTCATACTTATTATTCATTTGACTTATGATATTCGTTCAGTTGTTCGTTGATCTCTTATGCATTTGACAGATGACTTTCTCTTTCAACAGGAGTTTATGCTTTCCGTGTCATATGCTTATTTACATTTCGATTATCCATTTGTTTTGCTATATATCTGTTCACTGGGCTTTTTAAGCTCAGCCGCATTTCTTTTCCTGCGGCAGGTTTTAGGTTCGAAGCTGGGGTTGGGTGAAGAGAGAGCATAGAAGCTTTAGTGGACTACCCCATGGACTAGAAGCCCATTACATTTGGACTAGTTTGGACTTGGATTAGATTAGACTCTGTTTAGTTTGTATTTTCCTTTCTTTTATAGTTTTAGTATTTATTTTGTACTTTTAGATTTTTCCCTTGTAACCTTTTGTTTTAAGTCTTCCGCTTGCGTTGTATGCTTTGTATGTTCTGATATGTCACCATACTGTAGCGCTCCGGACCCGTGCCTGGTTGGGGTGTTACAATTATGGTATCAGAGACCAGGCTGCGACTTGTAGTACCTAAGTTATGGCCTGTGAGTTTTGGACCCTTAGGTTTGCACCTTAGAAGCTTTAGGAATAACTTTGGAAGGTTTTGCCTTAAGTTTCTCCCCTTAAGAGCTTAGTTTGACCGGTGAGGATTGGGTAGATTATATGATAAGAAGTTGGTTAGTCATCTTGCTTCCGCATCACTCTGATTTACACCTCTGCTTTAGTTAAGCCTTTATAAGATCATTCATTCTGAAAAATAGAAGATTTATCAGGATTGACAACATAAGTTTAGAATGCCTTGAGACTTCGTAGTAATGCCTTATAGGTTTCATTTCTGAAGTTATCGATTTCTTCTGAACTTCAACCCTTGATTTGTTTGACATTCGTTTAGATGCATTTCGTTCTTTCAGAGAATTGCGTATGTATAAATCCTACATGTTCGACACACTCTATGACTTCTCCTTGCTTTTGATTCTTACTTCATTGTTGATTTTTTTTTGACCTTACCTATTCTACCCCTATGATCATTTTATGACTTTACACCGTGTATATTTGATTTGCCCGATGCGTTCTAGAGATATTTGGAGACGATTTTGTTCGGCTAATATGTTTACGTTGAGGATGTTCGATTCGATGTTAATCTGGATTTGGATTTGTTGCCTGAGTATTATGACGATGACGACTGTCATTTTATGTTTTTCACCTTTGATGTTTTGTGAAGTTCGTGGTTCTTAACCTGATAATTGTTTGTGACCACCTTGTTCTAAAACTCGTGCGTTGATTTCCCTACTACTATGAAGATACTTCTCTGATGAAACTCGCCTCGAGAGTTATTCGATTTGTTGGGAACGTTCGTTGTGTATCTTGTGTGTTTTTGTTTTATTCGTGGAGGAGAATGATGATAGTATTTATTGTTGGAAGCTGAATCGTGTCTTATTTTCTGAAAAGAACGGGATATTCTTAGAAATTTCTTTTCGTATTCGTTGTGATCTCTATGAACGTCGTAATGCTAATTGTATTGGCTACCACTACGACTATTCCTATGAAATTGATAAATCATGCCTTTCATGAATACTCGGACAAATTGTCATAGTATGACATATTAGGGTGTTCAGAGACGAAAGAGAAACACGAGACTCATCTCCGTTTTCGATTGTTGAATTTCTACGATGGAAGGGAGCAGTTTGAAGTGAACGGTCTTATCAACTCTATTCATCTTAGTTGTACTAATATGTATAGGATCTTGAAGCAGGAGCTAGACGGGATGGTATGAAGATGGTGGTGACTACATCGGAGATTTCCACGCACAGGAGGAAGGACAACACGAGAGAAATTACAGTGGAGCATTGACTAGGACGGCTTGCTTGGAAGATCGGCACAGATTCCTTTCGACAAAAGATTATTCAAGTCACATGGCGCACCTGCAGTGGTCGTGATAATCGCTTATTGCAGTTTGCTTCCAGAAGAAGTATAGAAGAGTTAGACGTCTTGGTATTTGAGGAAGCTTTAGTTCGCGACATGATACATCTTGGATTCATTCTTATCCGTATGATTATTCTACCTATTTCCGTTATGTCTTCTGATACTTTTTGATACTCTAATTTGTGATTTTGATCGTCAATATGAATATGTTATCTTATCTCCCTGTGAGACTTTTGATACGTTTAATGATTCGATTTGTACGCCTTCGACCTTTGCAAGTTCAAGTAAAGAATGTAAAAGTAAAACAGGTAAAAGAATGAAATCAAATACTCCCCTGATTCGCTCGGTATAGATAGTATGGTAGCCGGGTTAGATCTTCCTCCAAGAAAACGAACAATCAAAGCTTCCCTTCCAGAATATAAATCATCTTCTTGTCATACCTAACCTGTTAAACCTGAGAAAACAAACAAGGCAACCTCGCATAAAATCGGCAGCAATCTATATATACTAACAAATCCTTGAAAACAAGGTAAGATATAATGCTTGTGGAATGATGTTTGCAGATTTCCCGGAGATTATAAAACTGAAGAATTAACAAAAACTTTAAGACTCCGTTGGAAAAACAAAACTGGTAAAATTTCCAGATTTTTACACGTGACGCCGTCAGAAGTGACCTGCAGAAATTCTAATGTTAAGTTTCCGGAAAATTTCTGGAAAAACCTTGTCCTACTTCCTGGAAAATCCTGCAAAACATCATTATGACTCTATACAAGCTTTTGACTCTAACAAATACGAATATACATGTTCATTTAATATTGTGGAGAATCATGATCGGTTTTGTTTCTTAGTAAACATATTTGGGGTTTCCCCTTACACTTATCTTTTGAAAATACCTTTGAATGAAGTTAAGACTAAGCCAAACAACAAAATAAAGTATTTTCACCATTTTTGTTTAAAACAAGATCTAACAACAATAAAAATAAAGCATGCATACGGAAGCAAATAACAATCAAACAAATAAATTACACAAAACATGGGTTGCCTCCCAAGAAGCGCTTTTCTTTATTTACGAGTCTTGTAGCTAGACTCAAGGTCATGGGTTACTACGTGACCTCATCATTGGTTTCACTCCCTAGGTCATCTCCTATATTGGTTTTGTATTCCGGACCTGATTGTAAATGCTCTTTGTAGAGACCAATCACCTTTTTCTCAATTGCTTCCAAAATCCTATCGGCACATTCCTTATCAACTTTATATTTTGGTCCTAGAGCCAAGAAATCTTTATAGAAAAGACTCTTCTTTTCCCATACGTAATCCATGCCCTTTACCTTATCCTCTTCATTGATGTCCTCAAAAGCACCAATGTTATCCATGTCAAATCGGGGCACAAAACAAAATTCTTTCATTCTATTAGGCATCCTATAAGTGATCCTATCAGTGTTACTAGAAAATCGGATTGTCCCTTCTACCTCATCATATTCTCACTTGGACTCTTCAACAAATGGTTTACCAAATACAACATTGGACAAGCGACGATCAATAACATCAACGAGATCTTCAACAACCATGAAGTCAGTGATATAAGTAAAATTCCCAACAAAGACATATAGACCTTTGATTCTCCTGACAAAGTTACAAACTCCACCGGGGTATTTGGGATCTCTTCTAGGTCCAAGTCCTGTTTTCATTATATCATTGTAGACACTTGAGGACATAATGTTGATTGGGGATTTAGAATCAATGTAAGCATTGTCAATATGTTTATACCCAATCATACATGGTATCTTAGCATTCTCAGGGTCCCCTCTTTTTATCTTAGGTTCGATTTTAGTAAAAGGAGATCGGGGGTTAACAATAAGATTATTATAGTACGCGATCTCCTCTTTCGTGGGGTATAGATTGAAATAGTCATCTAGTTTCGGATCTATCTCCCCTTCCTCAAGTTCCTCAACAACATCCTCCAAATCATTAGTTTCTAGGTCCTTATTTGAATACAAGGCAGTCTCTAGGTTACTAAATGCATGATCGAGCTCAATTTTAACTAACCTATTGAGCTCCCTAAGTTCCCTAATCTCATTCTCAATATGTTCACGCAACAACTCCACTTCACATGGGGAAAAGGGTGGATTCGCGTTTTCCATAAGGGTCAACGGAATTGTCAATGAATTTAATTTACTAACAAAGGCACGAAGAAATAAGATAGACTAAAGAAAACCTAAAAATAAAAATAAAATCTTACTAGAAAGGAATCTAGCAAGTAGACTTAATTAAAAGAAATTCTAACCTAGACAATAACTATTCCCCGGGCTGCGGCGCCAAAACTTGATACGTGGGAATTGCACCAGGCTTTACCTCTCGGGGGATCTCGAGAAGCTTACAACCCCCACCAGGCAGTGTACCTGATCGTTGTAGTATAGTATAGTGACAAGTACCGGGGGATTGATCATTCAACTTAGGAATAGTGTCGCTAGGATTAGAAAGCCTAAAAACTAAGTCTAGAGGTGAGGGATGATTCTTTTTGTATTTTTTTATGTTTTATGAAAGCAAGTAAAATATCGGGTTTTGGAAGAGTGGGCGGAATTAGTTGCTAATCAACTAACCCAATAACTAAGATGCAATCAAAATAAAATAACAAAACTATAAATAAACTAAATTAAACTAGTGGTGTGAGTAATATGTGGGAGAATTGTGTTTACTTAGATTTCACTACTCCCTAGATATCTTTTACAAGTTAATTACTTGTTATAGTTGCATGGATGACGGGTTATATTCCTTAATACCATTCATGGGGTGGCGTACTTACTTCCCCAATTCTATAAGCTCCTACTTCACTCCTATGTCGAGCCGGCTAAGAAGCTCCTAACATGGGATCATTAGAATTCGCTCATGCATTAAATACAACCATAAAAACCTAGTACACATCGGTTCATATTTCATAACACGTTCAAGCATGTTACACAATGGAGATCTGCCAGTTTTCTTAAGCCTAACATTGAAATTATTCATCCATTACAACTATAAACAAGTAATCAACCTATAATCAACATCTAGGTTTCATTACATCTAAGCAAACACACAAAAGATCTAGCCTAGTATGTTAAACTCAAGACAAGCATAAAATATATTCAAACAACACATAGACATATTGAATGAATTGAAAGGAGACTTATCTTAATTGAACATGAAAGGTTTCAACGGTTGAAAACCCTTGAAAATACTGTAAAAAACGACCTAGGGTTATTAGGGTTCGGCCCTAGAATTCTCCACACAAGTTCCTCTTTAATGAATGAAAAATAGAAAAGTATTTATAGATTTTATGAGGTGACGGCGTCAAGAGTAAAGTTCTGACGCCGTCATCTCGCCGCCAAATAAATTTTCGGATTGCCTAGATCTGGGTTTGACGCCGTCACGTGTACACCTTATGCAGGCCGTCACAAAGATTACTCTTGTCGCCTTCAGGTTTTCTCTGGGTCGTCATGGATTTTACTCCTGACGCCGTCACAATTTCCTTCTTGACGCCGTTAGGTACTGTTCTTAGCATGGAAAATTAAGTCTTTGCCGTTTTCTTCACTTTTATGCTCCAAAATGCTTCCTTTTCTAGAATTCACTCCAAAAGTATCTAAAATCACAAAAGGAACGATTTAGGGCAATATTTGATAAGATAAATTCCAATTCCGGCTTAAATGACCCTTAAAACTGGTTCATTTTTCGCCTCATCAGTTAGTATTTGGTGTATTTGGTCTGATTTAAGGCTAAAAATGATGTGTGAAAAAACACACATCAAAATCCCCAAGACTAAGGTATTGTCGTGTCCTCACGCAATGTCATCACTTCACGCTTAAGAGATAAAATAATTTCAAAACCTCTCTTTGCTAATGTTGTAAAGTAGCAATGATGTTTAAAAGAGATATTAAAATCATTTATTCCCCAAAACGCTCCGTTTTCCGATTTTCATGAATAACAAAAACTACTCTTCTTTTTGTACTTTTTCATTTATATATGTGATGGTTTGCCTTAACTTTCATTATCAATTGTTATCTGTTGATAACTTTCAGGGTCAACGAGTAGAAACACTTCCACAGAGAAGACACCATACGGATAAAAATCGTCATCCTTGATTTTTCACAAGCTCCCAAACTAAGCGTAAAATCGAGATCATTGTTTATCCACAAGTTAGATGCTAACACTACCCAAAAAAGTTACTTGTGTCATTACCTCTTGTTCCCAGTTCCTAAGTTTTGAATCTCAAGATTTTAATTTGTGAGAAATGAATTGCTTCATATTTTCTCGTTTTGATATTTGTTAGTCTAATAAGAGCACGAAATTTGAACGCTAAGTAGTTTCGAAACTATCCCTCGAAAACCCCTGCATACAGAAATCAGGTCCACATGAAGGTCTCTGATTTAACACGATTTGTGGGGGTGGCCCTTTTTATTTACGACTGACACATCCCATGTTTGAGACCTGAAACGGAAGCTTTTTATTAGGGAAACCCCCGGAGTCGAAGCTTGGCATTTTTGCATAATAATAAGCACTTTAATAATATTTGGTCCTTAGTCCTTTATTTCTTTTACAACAACGGTTTATGAGCCGCCAAGATGTAAGAGCTTTACTATAACCTTGGATTTATATCATCTGCTTTTTATAGCTTTAGATTCCTCTGCCTTTTTATCTGTCTTTGGATTATTATTATTGATATTCATAATCATATGCCAAACCCCGAGTCCTACGGCCTTTACTAAGATTACAACATCGGCTGCGAACCGGCAAAATGCAATAGTCTATTCCACCGTAACACTAGCAGTACCCCTATGTGTACCAAACCCCCATGTGCAGAGATTTTGTTGGGAATGAGAAAAAACTAAGCATTTCCCAAACCCCATACACTTAATTAATCCTAGAGATCTATTTTTATTGGTGTGCAATCTTGTGGGAACAAGGAGGCCATAAATACCTTTCGTGGGCTCTAAAGAGATCCAACTACTCCACGTTTAGCATGAAACTTCTAAATAAACTCTATCATTCCTCGATCTCCGCAAATTTAAAATCCCAAGTAATGAGATCCGCGGATGCTTAGCCATAATCTTTTGATTATATTGGTTAAGGGAGACGAGCTAGGGCTCAACAAGCCCGGTCAAGTCGAAACATTTATTTCTACTCTCGCCGGTAGGAAAGTCAAAACACGGTGTCAAATCTTATTATTGTATCATATATATCATTTTTTTTAAAGAGGTAACAAAAATTTAAAACGGAGTTGTGCAAGTTAACAACTCAGACAAAGGTGTTAGGTCAAATCGAATTGAAGATTCATCCCCCCAAACTAAAGTGAAATATTGTCCTCAATGTTTTAAGGGTACGGGTAGTCTACGTAATATCTAAGGTCGTTTATTAAGTATGCCAAGAGATAAACGATAGTCGATAAGATTTTGGATATGGTGAATTTCCGAAAGAGTAGCGAAGAATGAGACTCGAGTGGAGAAAAGGACAAAGTACGAGCATGAGAGTCCTCAAACTTCAGGGAAATTCCTGAACATTCACAAACAACCACGAAAAAAATGAGTTTGGAAAGGATCGCCCCCCTCACGTCACGTTACTTAAGAAAATAGAAAATAAAGAAAATTAAATTGGATAAGCATGGGGTACCTCCCATGAAGCGTTTGTTTTTGATTACCGAGTCACATGAGCTTGACTCGATCCCCTCCGAAGTAATGTTTGAGACGATGACCATTCACCTTAAAGTTGGGACCATTAGAATAAGCTAGCTCAATGGTTCCATAAGGAAAAACTTGGGTAATGGTGAATGGTCCAGACCAACGGGTTTTTAACTTGCCCGAGAAAATCTTCAATAGAGAATTGAAAAGAAGGACTCGATCACCAACATTGAAGACGCGATCTTTATCTTAGCATCATGAATCCTCTTTGTCTTCTCTTTGTAGATCAAATAATTCTCATAGGCTTGATCACGAAGCTCGACTAATTCATTTAATTGAACTTTACGATGATCACTCGCTGTTCGTAGGTAAAAATTAGCATGTTTCAAGGCCCAGTAGGCCTTGTGCTCAAGTTCAAAAGGCAAATGGCAGGCCTTCCCGTAAACCAGCTTGTATGGAGTGCACCCAATGGGTGTTTTGTAAGCGGTACAGAAAGCCCATAATGCATCATCTAACTTATCAGCCCATGAAGCAGGATGTTCACCTACGGTCCTTTCTAAAATTCGTTTTAAGCCACGATTGAAGACCTAAACTTGACCACTCGTTTGTGGATGATATGCAGTAGAAAGACGATGTGTGACACCATATTTGAGCATAACTTTAGCGAATTGGTCATTAGAGAAATGGGTCCCACGATCACTTATAATAGCACGAGGTGCACCAAATCGGACGAAGAGACTTTTGAGAAATTTGACAACAACTCGGGCGTCATTGGTGGGGAGTGCTTTTGCTTCAACCCATTTAGACAAGTAGTCGACGGCCACGAGTATATATTTGTTACCACGAGAAGACGGGAATGGACCTATGAAATCGATTCCCCAGACGTTAAAAATTTCACAAACTTGGATAGCATTTTGAGGAATCTCGTCACTCTGAGAAATTTGTCCTTGACGCTAGCAAGAATCACATGATTTAACCAACTCATGGGCATCCCCGTAAATCGTCGGCCAGTAGAAGCCGGAATCAAATACTTTCTTAGCGGTGAAATTGGTACCATGATGTCCCCCCGTGGGTCCATTGTGGCATGCCATGAGAATTTCAGCGGCTTCTTTGCCGTGAACGCACCGCCGGATCACTTGATCCGTACAAATCTTAAACAAGTAGGGGTCGTCCCAGTAATAATGCTTAACATCTTTAAAGAATTTCTTCTTTTGCTGGAACGACATCCCTTTACGAATGAAATTCCCCGCATGGTAATTCACAAAGCCGGCGAACCATGGGGTACTAGGATCACAATGTGATAAACTCCCAAGTGTCTCGAGAGGAAATGTTTCGTTAATTTCCTTTTTCTCGAAAATACTTTGATGGGGATTCTCTAAACACGAAAGATGATCAGCAACAAGTTTCTAAGATCCCTTTTTGTCTCGAATTTCAACATTAAATTCTTGAAGGAGTAGAACACACCACATCAAGCGTGGCTTAGCATCTTGCTTTGCCATTATGTATTTAAGAGCCGAATGGTCCGTATACACTATGCTTTTCTTCAAGAGCAAATAAGGTCGAAACTTTTCAAATGCGTAAATGACGGCTAACATCTCTTTCTCAGTAGTCGTATAATGGTATTGAGCATCGGTCATAGTTTTACTAGCATAGTGTATCAGCTGAAAATATTTTGACTTGCGTTGCCCCAGGACTGCACCAATAGGATAATCGCTAGCATCGCACATTAGCTCAAAAGGCAAGTCCCAATCGGGGGTAACTAAGATAGGAGCCTCCGTTAACTTCTTTTTAAGAATGTTAAATGCTTCGATGCATTCATTTGAGAAGATAAATGAATCATCTTTTTCAAGTAAGTGGGTCAGGGGCCGGGCTATCTTTGAGAAATCTTGGATAAAATGACGGTAAGAGCCGGCATGACCGACAAAACTTCTAATTCCTTTAACGATTGTGGGATGAGGTAACTTAGCAATCACATCGACTTTAGCTCTATCGACCTCAATCCCTGATTTCGAGATCTTATGGCCGAGGACAATGCCCTCTTTAACCATGAAATGGCACTTTTCCCAATTTAGAACCAAGTTGGTGTCTTCACACCGTTTCAGCATTCTTTCTAAATGGGAGAGGCAAGAAGTGAAAGAATCTCCGTAGACCGAGAAATCATCCATGAAAACTTCCATGGTTTTCTCAATCATATCCGAGAATATAGACATCATACACCTTTGGAACGTGCCTGGAGCATTGCATAAGCCGAAAGGCATACGACGATAGGCAAACATTCCCTAAGGGGAAGTGAACGTAGACTTTTCCTGGTCTGGATGGTCAATCGGAATTTGAAAATAACTAGAAAATCCATCAAGAAAATAATAGAACTCATTTCCCGCTAAACGTTCTAGCATTTGATCCATAAATGGAAGTGGGAAATGGTCCTTACGAGTCGCATCATTTAATTTTCGATAGTCAATACACACTCTCCATTCGCTAATAAGACGTGTCGGAATCAATTCATTGTCTTCATTAGTCACTACAGTCGTTCCACCTTTCTTCAGGACACAGTGGACCGGGCTAAACCCATGAGCTATCCGAGATTGGATAAATCATTCCGGCATCGAGGAGTTTGATAACTTCCTTTTTGATAACCTCATGAATTTTCGGGTTAACCCGTCATTGTTGCTGAACGGACGGTTTGTAATTGTCTTCAAGTAAAATCTTATGCGTGCAAAAACGAGGGTCGATACCCTTGATATCGGACATTTGCCAAGCGATGGCACTTTTATGCTTCTTGAGCACATCTAAGAGACGGTTCTTCTCCTCATCTTTAAGTTCTTTTGAAATTATGACGGGTAGTTTATCGGTTCCTTCTAAAAATGTGTATTCAAGATGAGGAGGCAAATCCTTGAGCTCGGGCTCTGCAGGATTCTCAGTAGATGGCCTAAATTCTTTAACATCGGCTATTTTAAGGTCCATCAGAGGGAGGGACGGGTTGGGATCTTCATTCAATAATTTCTCAATCAAAAGAACATCTCCCTCCGGGTTGCAAACGGAATGATGAATTTCTGGTGAAATCGAATCATTAGAAAGAAAGGCCTCGATCTCTTCCAAGATGAAATCACTTCCCTCAAACGGAGTAAGGGAAGGGGAAGGATCGGAAATAGTCGGTTCAGAAGATGGAGTGGGATTGCCGCTCGAAGCATTTTCGGTAAAACCATGTAACTCTTGAGAATACTCCTCCGTAATTTCGTCAATAACATCGATTCGGTTCACGGAATATTTGTCATAATCGGAGTACCTCGCGGTTTGATCCAAATTAAATGTTACGGCTTCGGTGCCAACGCGTAGGGTAACTTCTTCATCAAAAACATCAATTAAAGCACGGCCGGTCCTTAGGAAACCTCTTCCAAGAATGAGAGGTACCCGTGGATCGGCATCAAAATCAACAATTACAAAATCGGCAAGGAAATGAAATTTTCCCACATTGACGAAGACATCCTCGGCTATTCCCATTGGGCGAGAAGTAGTTTGGTCGGCTAGCTCGAGGGTCATGCAAGACAGAGTTAAATCGGGTAAAAAGAACTTTTTCCAAATGGATAACGGCATTAGGTTAATACTAGCACCAAGATCAGCCAAGGCGAAGCATTGAACCATCCCAGGAAAATTGCACGGAATGAGAAATCGACCAGGGTCTTAAAGCCTTTCGGGAAGCTTTTTGAGGATAACCGCCGAGCAATTTTCATTCATCTGGGTTCGTGATATTTCTAACAATTTTTCATTGTTACTGAAAAGACCTTTTAACATTGAAGCAAATTTAGGCATCAAAAGTATAGCATCCGCGAGACTTATGTCAAAGTGTAATTCTTGAAAAATCTGATAAAACTTTTCCATCTAGTTTTTATCTCTCTCACAATGCTTTTGTTCGTTTAAGCATGACGGATAAGGCAAGTTTGTTTTGATGGGAATTTCTTTCTCAGTTTCACCAACAATTTTATCTTTTCCTTTGGACGTTGGGACCACCGGAGGCTGGATGTTCTCGGTCCTTCCATTATTAGTAGGAATTCTCGTATCCGTTGTCACCTCGGTTTCACGGGCGACTACCTTAGGAGACGAAGAAGAAGAGGTAATCGGAGCCGTTGGTCCATCGATTGTAACACCGCTCCTAGTCGTGATCTTATGACATATATTTTACATATAAAATATCGTAAATGTGTAACAAGTGCATTTTAAGTAAAACTTGAAAAAAATAAAATGTGTAAACTTATAAAATATGATTGAAATCTTATGACATATATTTTACATAGAATTAACTTTGTAATAAAATAACCAATGAAATAAGTTACTACGAGCTATAGTGTGCCGGTTTGTTTCTTAGTTTAGCTAAGCAAGCTCATAAATGCTTAATCAAAAAGTTTGGTAATAGTCAACTAACGTTATTATTAAAAAATTGTCGGAAAATTTACCGTTTGTCGTATAAAATTTTGAGTTTCATGAACAAGTATTGCCCTAAAAATACCGGTTTCTACATGAAATAATAAATTTGGAGTTAGTTTTTATTAATCCAGAGCTAGGTTTTTGGTTGGAGACAAATAATAAAATCTATAGTTAGTTTTTATTAATCTAGAATTCGTTTTTATTAAACTAGGTTTTTCCTTGGAGGAGAAATAATAAAATCTGGAGTTAGTTTTTATAATTCCAGAACTAGGTATTTACTTGGAGGCGAAATAATAAATCTGAAGTTAGTTTTTACTAATCCAGAACTAGGTTTTCGGTTGAAGATGAAATAATAAAATCTGGAGTTAGTTTTTGTTAATCCATAATTCGTTTTTATTAATACAGAACTAGATTTTTGCTTGGAGGCAAAATAATAAAATCTGGAGTTAGTTTATATTAATCTATAAGTAGGTTTTCACTTGGGGGTGAAATAATAGAATCTGGAGTTAGCATTTATTCATCCAAAACTAGGTTTTTGCTTGGAGGCAAAATAATAAAATCTGGAGTCAGTTTTATTAATCCCGAACTAGGTTTTCGCTTGGAGGCAAAATACACAAATCTGGAGTTAGTTTTATTAATCCAGAACTAGGTTTTCGCTTACAATCAAAATAATAAAATCTGGAGTTAGTTTTTATTAATCCAGAAGTAGGTTTCGCTTGGAGGCGAAATAATAAAATCTAAAGTTAGTTTTTTTTTTTTTTTTTTTTTTTTTTTTTTTTTTTTTTTTTTTAATCCAGAACTAGGTTTTTGCTTGGAGGTGAAATAATAAAATCTGGGGTTAGTTTTTATTAATCCAGAACTAGGTTTTCGCTTGGAGGCGAAATACTAAAATCTGGAGTTAGTTTTTATAAATACAGAACTAGGTTATCGCTTGGAGGAGAAATAATAAAATCTAGAGTTAGTTTTTAATAATCCAAAACTAGGTTTTCGCATGGAGGCGAAATAATAAAATCCGGAGTTAGTTTTTATTTATCCAGAACTAGGTTTTTACTTGGATGTGAAATAATAAAATCTAAAGTTAGTTTTTATTAATCCAGAACTAGGTTTTTACTTGGAGGCGAAATAATAAATTATATGGTTAGTTTTTACTAATACAGAACTAGGTTTTCGCTTGGAGGTGAAATAATAAAATCTGGAGTTAGTTTTTACTAATCCAGAACTAGGTTTCGCTTGGAGGCGAAATAATAAAATCTGTGGTTAGTTTTTATTAATGCAGAACTAGGTTTTTGCATGGAGGCGAAATAATAAAATCTGGGGTTAGTTTTTATTAATCCAGAACTAGGTTTTCACTTGGAGGCGAAATAATAAGATATGGAGTTAGTTTTTATAAATACGGAACTAGGTTATCGCTTGGAGGCGAAATAATAAAATCTGGAGTTAGTTTTTATTAATCCAAAACTAGGTTTTCGCATGGAGGCGAAATAATAAAATCAGGAGTTAGTTTTTATTTCTCCAGAACTAGGTTTTTAATTGGATGTGAAATAATAAAATCTAAAGTTAGTTTTTATTTATCCAAAACTAGGTTACGCTTGGAGGCGAAATAATCAAATCTGGATGTTAGTGCAAATATTACGATATTTAATCTACACAGTCTCGTTTGTTTTGATTGATGACAAACATATAACTTGATACAAACGTAAAATGTACAAGTTACTTGTAATCTTATCTTGTCTCAACATACATTCAACACCTCTCAACGGCTCGAGTCCTCGTTTGCTACAACACAGGTACGTACATGTTTGTTATGTGGCATTATGATCAAACCCCTTTACCAACCATTTAGAATGAATAAAATACTTTGAGGGTCTTTAAGTATTTTAGGTGTCAATGTACACTTTAGGTGTTAAAAAGAATAAGTGCCACATTAGCTGTCTAGATAATATTAGTAAGTTTTCAGTATTTAAAAATGTGTCTTATAACAACATAAGTACATAATACATTTTTAGTAAGTTGCTAAATATTATATAGCTAGCTAATATATTTTTCATATACATGTAACTTACCTTTTTAAGTTAGTATATACATTTGTCTAAATGTGGTTTTTCATAATATGGAAAACACTCTTTTATTAGCTCATGAATAATGTCTTCTAGAATGTATATCTTTCCAAAACAATCTTGTAAGATATGTCATAGATCTTGTAAGAGAATATTGTAGTTGACATTAGAAGATCCTGATGTGACCAAAGATAAATATAGTAAGATATTTTGAACATGGTTTTGGAACATTGTTTGGAAAAACCTCTTTACTTGTTTCCTATAAATAGTCGCTCATAGTTTTTCTAATAACTTAAAGAAAACCTGAAAATAGAAAACACATATTCTCTCTAAACATTGCATACATCTTAGATCAATAGAAAATCATGTAGAAAACATAATTAATCACCCTCATCATCATGATCGTAATGCTTCTAACATTCGTCTTTGTTGTAAGCATATCATACATCTTGATCCATCAAAGAAGCTTGGAGATCTTGCCATCATCATCCACCACATGCATACATATATGAAGTTCCATCACAACAAGATTGAAGAACTTGTGATCTTCATTCATTGAAGGCTTTCTATCAATGGATGTTCTTTTAGATTAGTCATTCATATCCATTAGACATTTATGTCTTGGATGATCATTGTACTCATTAGTATAGGTTAGATGGTTTATGTGTTTGTGCCATAAAATACAATGTTTCTATTTTGGGCCAAAAAACATAGCGGGAGTTGTTGTATCCTAGTAAAAGAACTAGTGGGAGTGGTTGTACCCCTGGAAAAGAAGTCGACATCTAGCTTAGTGAAGGAAATATTGTATAGGCGACGATAGGAGTGGTTGTACCTTGTAGAAGAACTCGGTATCTAGCTTTGTACCGGATAAAGTGTAAGCGACGTTTTTAAGGTTTTCTCCGCCAAGAAGGGAGCTTGTTGATCTAGTGAAGTAACTCTCGACTTGGGTACTCCGGGAGTGGAGTAGGTAGGAAAGGAGATCCGTGACCGAACCACTATAAATCCTCGTGTTCAGTTTGCTCTTTCCTTTTACTTTTATACTTGCACTATATTATTGTTTGTGTTGTGTTGTGACTTGATGTTTATGCTTATGTGACAACTTGGTATATCATATGCTTTATATTAGTCATAAGACTATTTTTAGCATTTCTCATATTTAAACAAGCTGATCGGAAATTTGTCATATGGATGTTTTTGGAATAGAAAAACAAACCGGACTAATTATGGTGTAACTTAACACAATGGTTTATACTATAATTGATACAACAAGTTTAAAGATTTTTAAACGGAAACGTATTCACCCCCCCCCCCTCTACGAGTTCACAATTCCCTCTACGATTTCACGATTCGCATCAGAGCTTCGTAGCTCTTATTTTCAAAACAAACGGTTTTTAAAATAGAGCACGATCCGTGTATCAAATTACCATTGAAGAGGAATATAATATGAAAAATGTTTCGCTAAGTATACTTAGAAATTTTGCGGTTAAATATTACTTTGTATACAAGCTTGTAGGTTTCCTTGAAAAATAAAAGAGTATATTTCTTAAAACAATTTGTAAGTGTCTGATTATGTGTTTAGAGATAATTTACGAAATATACGTTTTTAAAAGGAGCATTTGGGATAACTAAAATTTTAGTTGAAGAATCACCTTCGTAAATGATTAGATAAGTTACATCAGTAGAAATGAAGTAAAATAAGTGTACTATATGTTTGTTATCAAATCTAGTAAGTCATACATGTTTTCTTTATGTCAAAATACGAGTTTTGGTAAATCTGTCACAGATGCCAAGGAACCAAAGGATATAAAGGTCGAAACCCTTTATTTGGTTCCTTGAAATCCGTCGGTACAGGAAACAGTTTTTGTCCAACTTCAAAAATTCGTAACTAATTAACCGTAAGTCCGTAGGAGTCGCGCCACCTATCATTTTAAAGGTAATTGAGTATACTTTATATTAAAAATAATGTTATGTCCTAAATCTAATCTGAAGTCTAAAGAATAAACCAAATACTATAGTATGTCCAAAATATTAAGTTTAGTTTTGACGTAGAAACTCAAACTTTTGAGTTAGGCAATTTTAGTTAGTATCCTTTGAACATTAATATGATTTCTTTTGAAACTAAAGAATTAGGTGATATTTATATATGTAAAGGAAACGAATCAAGCTTGGTATACATCGTCATGTATAAACACAAAGTGACGATAAGTATATTTGTTTTATGCCATGCTATATGACTACTTGTTATGGTTGTTTAGCATACATGTTGTTTGCTTGTTGTAAGTTGTAATTGCATTTGTTTATTTGTGATTTATAAGTATCATGCACTAAGATAGAAACTCATCTTTGATTGATCATGTAAACTAACCATGTCATGTTCGGACGATAACACTTTGGTGTTATCAATTTTCCGTGTGTGGCTTAATTTTCATTTATGGTAAGTTCATAATCCTTGGCTTGATCTATATGCTAACATGTGTTAGAATATATGATTTTGGGTTTAATCTATCACATCAAATTAGGTGCATATTGTCCCGTGTAAGGAGTGTTTGGCACAAGGGTGCATTTGAACTATTTGGTCATTGAAACAATGTTATTTTATGTTTTTAAGATGCTGTAGGATGATAGGATCACTCTTGTAAAATCTATCGGTATGCATGTTTCTACCTTCAATTTTTGTATCTTCTAACTACAAATAATTGATTACTTAAGTTTTAAGAAAAATTTGCAAAATTGGAAAACGTCTCGCCCTCGAAAAAAGTACTCTGTCTCGATTCTGAGCCTCCACGGAAACGGTGGAACCCATTCTTTGGTTCCATCCATTCAGAAACTTGGTTCCACCAAGTTTTTCCAGCGGATACGGTGGAACCCAAAACTTGGTCCCGCCCGTGTTGTCGTTTGGTTCCTCCGGTCCAATAACAAATTTTCATCTTTGAATTTTTTGAATTTTTCTAGTAATCCTTAGGTTCCAAACTTGCTTCCTACATGTTAGTTAGTATTTATCAATAATTCTAGAGCTCTCTTAGCACACTTCAAACAATGGGATCATCATTCCCACGAAAATTTCAAATTTGCCTAAACTAACCCAAGGAACCTTTCTGATACAAGGAAGGAACCCTTCATTTGGTTCCTCCAAATCCGTGGAACAACCTGACAACATGTATCCTTCATGATCACATAGCATTTACTTCCCCACTTAGTCTTTCACTCCACCCAACTCCATTGGATTGACTTCAAATGATTTGTACTCTTCTAAATGATTAGAAACCTCCAAATGTGTATGGAACAACATCTAATCCAAACACTACTTTTCATAACATGTTCTTCCTATAAATTGACCAACATTCATACTTCCAATTCACACCATCACCATCACTTCCCTTATTCTTATAATTCTAGATAACCAAAGTCTTGAAATGACTTAATCCAACACCTCATCCAAATCATCTAGAACTATTAGGAAAACCGCTAGAATTAGTGTAAAATCATTTTGCTTTAACAAAACCATTCAACGAAGCTCATCATCATCAAGTAATTCGTCACTCAACATTTCCTCACCCATCAAAGATACAAACATCCTAAACCTTGCTACTCTAACACCATCTCCAAAATCTTGCAATGGCAACGCAATCACCAATCCTTCACCAAATCATTCACTTTAGTGAGAAACAGTTTCCTCTGTATTCATTAAGCATATTAGGATCATTTTTATAGGAAACCACTTCCCGCCAAAAACTCAATTTAAACAATACTCACCCAAGGAACCCTTATACATAAAAGAAGGAACCCTTTATTTGGTTCCTTGCCATCAGTGGGTCCCTAACTACAAATGTTTTGTAGTCATTACCCACGGTTACTACATTCTTCCATCCCTAACACATCCTTCATCCATTAGCTTCACTTATTTAGTGACTTGACAACTTCCAAACTAATCCGAACTTGTTACTTACATAGATTACATATAATATGAAAATCACACGTATAACTTGTGACTATAGATATTGTCTTGTATCTATATATGTTACCTCTCTTGGTTAACATGAAAGGAATATGCCATCCTTCAAGACGATAAGGATTTACATCAAGTCATAACTTACACTTAAGTTATAGATGTATTATCAAGTCTTGCTATCCTTTAGTACTATGTAATCTCAAAAAAGTAGGATTGACAACTTAAGTATTTAATCCGAAGTATTCAAGTAAATATGACTTACGATTGTAGTTATTAAAAGTCACATCTGAAAGAATCTACACTGATGAGGTGAAAAAGGAACCACTTTTAGGGGGTCATTTAAGCCCGGAATTGAATTTATTTGATCAAATATTGCCCTAAATCGTTCCTTTTGTGATTTTAGGTACTTGGAGAGTGAATTCTGGAAAAGAAGCTATTGTGGACGTTTTTGGAGCATAAAAGTGAAGAAAACGGCAAAGTCTCAATTTTCCATGCTGGGAACAGTACCTGACGGCGTCAAGAGTAATTTCCTGACGGCGTCAGACGTGAAAAGAATTAAAATCCAAGAGTTCATGAAGGCGTCACCATGTAGGGCGTCAAGAATTAATTGTGTGACGGCCTAGGACCTGACGACGTCAGATCTAGATCAAGGCCGTCCGAGGAAGATTTTGGCGGCGAGATGACGGCGTCACCAATTTGGTCTTGACGCCATCAGACCCTATTTCCTATATATAGTTTTCTAATTTTTTACATTAAGAGAGAGAGTTTTGGAGGAAGTTTTAAGAAACCCTAATTACGATTTTGGGACGAATTTTACAGGTTTTTCAAGGGTTTTCAACCCTTGATACCTTTCAAGTGTAATTGAGATAAGTACTCTTTTAATTCAATCAATATGTCTATGTGTTGGTTGTCTATATCTTGTTCTTGTCTTGATTCCACCATGTTAGGCTAAACTTATCCTGTGTTTGCTTGGATCTAATGAAACCTAGATGTTAATTATGTGTTGATTACTTGTTTATAGTTGTATTGGGTGAAGGAATACGATGTTAGGCTTAAGAAAACTGGCAGATCTCCAAATGGTAACATGCTTGAACGTATTAGGAAACATGAACTGACGTGCACTAGGTTTATTTGGTTGTATTTAATGCATGAGTAAATTCTAATGATCCAATGTTATGGGGCTTATATCGGCTCGACATGGAGTGAAGTAGGCAGTCATAGGATTGGGGAAGTAAGTGCGCCACCCCATGAATGGTATTAAGGAATACAATCCGTCATCTACGCAACTATAACAAGTAATTAACATGTAAAAGATATCTAGGGAGTAAGGAAATCTAAGTAAACACATTTTCTCCACTTCTTGCTCACAACCTTAGTATAATTTAGTTTATTTTCATTTTTGGTATTTTATTTTAATTGCATCTTTAGTATTGGGTTAGTTGACTAGCAACTAATTCCGCCCAAATCCTTCAAACCCGAGATTTTACTTGCTTCCTAAAAAACATAAAAATACAAAAATTAATCATCTTTCATCTTTAGAACTAGTATTTAGGTTTTCTAATCCTAGCGACACTATTCCTGGCTGAACGATCAATCCCACGGTACTTGTCACTATACTATAATACAACGATCAGGTACACTGCCTGGTGGGGGTTGTAAGCTTCTCAAGATCCCTTGAGAGGTAAAGCCTGGTGCGATTCCCACGTATCAAGTTTTTGGTGCCGCAGCCTGGGAAATAGTTATTGTCTAGGTTAGAATCTCTTTTTATTAGGTCTACTTGCTAGATTCCTTTCTAGTAAGATTTTATATTTATTTTCAGGTTTTCTCTAGTCTATCTTATTTCTTTGTGTCTTTGTTAGTAAATTAAATTCATTGACTATTCCGTTGACCATTATGGAAAACGCGAATCCACCCCTTTCCCCTAGTGAAGTGGCGTTGTTACGTGAACAGATTGAGAATGAGATTAGGGAACTTAGGGAGCTCAACAGGTTAGTCAAAATTGAGCTCGATCAGGCATTTAGTGACCTAGCGACTGCCTTGTATTCAAATGAGGACCTAGGAACTAATGATTTGGAGGATGTTGGTGAGGAACTTGAGGAAGGGGAGATAGATCCAAAACTAGATGATTATTTCAATCTATACCCCACGAAAGAGGAGATCACGTACTATACTAATCTTATTGATAACCCCCGATCTCCCTTTACAAAGATCGAACCTAAGATAAAGAGAGGCGACCCTAAGAATGCTAAGATACCATGTATTATTGGGTATAAACATATTGAAAATTCTTACATTGATTTTAAATCCCCAATCATCATTATGTCCTCAAACGTCTACAATGATATAGTAAAAACAAGACTTGGACCTAGAAAAGATCCCAATACCCCGGGGGAGTTTGTAACTTTGTCGGGAGAATTAAAGGTCTACATATCTTTGTTGGAGACTTTACTTATATCACCGACTTTATGGTTGTTGAAGATATGGTTAATGTGATTGATTGTCGATTGTCCCATGTTGTGTTTGGTAAACCGTTTATTGAAGAGTCAAAGTTAGAATATGATGAGATAAATGGGACAATCCGATTCTCTAACAAAACTGAAAGGATCACATATAAGATGCTGAATAGAATGAAGGAATTTCGTTTTATGCCTCGATTTGACATAGATAACATTGCTGCTTTCGAGGACATCAATGAGGAGGATAAAGCAAGGGGCATGGGTTATGTATGGGAGAAGAGAAGCCTTTTCTATAAGGATTGCTTGGCTCTAGGACCAAAATATAAAGTCGATAGAGAGCTTGCCACAAGGATGTTAGAAGAACTTAAGAAAAAGGCAAATGAACTTTATGTAGAACATCTATAATCGGGTCCGAAATACAAAACAAATTTAGGAGACGACCTAGAGAATGAAACCAACGACGAGGTCACGTAGTAACCCATGGCCTTGAGTCTAGCTACAAGACTCGTAAATAAAGAAAAGCGCTTCTTGGGAGGCAACCCATGCTTTGTGTGATTTTTATTTTGTTTGTTTGTTATTTACTTCCGTATGCATGCTTTATTTTTATTGTTGGTAGATCATGTTTCAAAACGAAAAAGTGAAAATACTTTACTATGTTGTTTGGCCTTGTCTTAACTCCAACCTAAAAGTATTTTTGCAAAAGATAAGTGTAAGGGGAAACCCCAAATATGTTTTTAAGAAACACACGATCATGATTTTCCACAATTTTAAGTGAGCATGTATATTCGTATTTGTTAGAGTCAAATGCTTGTATTGAGTCATAATGAAGTTTTGCAGGATTTTCCAGGAAGTAGGACCAAGTTTTTCCAGAAATTTTTCGGAAACTTAACATAAGAATTTCTGCAGGTCAATCCTGACGGCGTCAAGAATTTACTCTTGACGGCGTCACGTGTAAAAATCTGGAAATTTTACCTGTTTTGTTTTTCTAACGGAGTCTCTAAGTTTTTGTGAATTATTAAGTTTTATAATCTCTAGGAAATCTGCAAACTTCATTTACAAGCATTATATCTTACTTTGTTTTCTAGGATTTAGTAACTTATATAGGATGCCGCCGATTTTATGCGAGGTTGCTTTGTCTATTTTCTCAGGATTTACAGGTTATTTATGACAAGAAGATGATTTATATTTCTGGAAGGGAAGCTTTGATTGTTCATTTTCTTGGAGGAAGATCTAACCTGGCCCACCTATAATCCATACCGAGCGAATCAGGGGAGTATTTGATTTCATTCTTTTTACTTATTTTACTTTTACATTCTTTACTTGAACATTGGGGACAATGTTCATCCTAAGTGTAAGGGGAGGGTAAAATGATGATACCTTACAATACACTTTCGCTTGAGTTTGTATTTTTTAAAGGTAGATGTGTAATAAAACTATGAGAAATACTTGTTAGTGTAATTTTAGCGCCAAATTTAAAATTTTTTACAACATTTAGGAGTGAAACTTTAGCCTTAGCAAGCGTCTCATGGATAGGAGATTGTATAACTAGCACACAACCGTATATTCAGAAAAATTTTCCACCCAAATATGTGAGGTTCGCCTTTAGTTTTGATAGTAAAAGCATTTACTATTAGTGCTTATGAGTGTACCGGTAGCATTTAGATTCTAGAACTTGCGTTAGTGACGCATCCCGAGACCGCTAGTGAGACTACATTCGTGTGGTAGGATTTACAACATGATAAGAGGCATTAGGATCACCCTTGTGTTAAACCCGTATTATAATTACTTGACCATTTAAGTCATATTACTTGGCTAGTTAAGTCAACTAATTTTTCCCACACCCTTAGCGTTGTACTCATTTTTAGTACACGAAAAACCTAGTACACCCCTCCGAGCCTATCTTTTCATTTCTAACTTTAAGCATCTTACTTAAAGAAAGAATTTGTTACACCCCACTTAAATGTACACCCAAATCGCCTTAGCCTTCCATGTATGCACTCATCTTTAGTGCATTATTGTTATTTGTTTAAACCTTAAGTTAACTTTCTAATTGATTAGATGGATGCTAAGTCGAGTCATATCTTTGTACATATTGTTTTGGGACGATTGGGACTCATGGGTAAGTACTTATTTTATGGAGTAATGGGGAAGAACAACATATATTACCCCCATATGTACGTTAATCTTAAAAGTGCTCCAAGTGTTTTGATTTTCTTAATCCGAGTCATTAGATTAGTTCATTGTAAAGTATGTAAAGATTCAAGTGTAAGGGGAATTTACATTCCCTATGATGTATTATTTTGGATGGTAGGGTAAAAGAGTATGCAAAAAAAAAAAAAAAAAAAAAAAAAAAAAAAAAAAAAAATCGAAAAAAAGAAGAAAAGAAAAGAAAAAAAAAATAGAAAAAGAGAAAGAGAAAAACATACGGACTACCATCCCGTTTCATTCTTTGTTTATTTTATATTTTTGTTATTTTTCATTTATTAGCTTAAGTCGAGTCTAGTCTTGGCTTAGCAACACCACGTTGTACATGTAATTGACCAAGATTGTTAGCTCGCCACCAGTAAAAACTTCCTTTATCCAACAAAACCGTGTATTTCATATCCCTATACCTAACGTTACAACCCTTTAAAAGACCTCTTTGATAGTTTATCCTAGGTGCTTACGCCATGTGGTGGAGGTTTGATCCTTTCCCAAGCCTATGGTAATCTATTTTGCTATGACAGGTAGTGAGAGATATCTTCCATTTCCATATTGTTATATTACTTTATTACACCCGAGAGATGTGAGTATCCAAACACTATTTGTGAGGTGCTAGTATATGACCTCCGTGTTTGTCTATGGTCTTTAGTGGAACGATTATTTGTTGTAATTACTTTTATATTAGTGTTAAATGACCTCTAACTTGTCTTTTGATTAGAATAAAAGCATATTTGCTTGGGGACAAGCAAATCTCAAGTGTAAGGGTATTTGATGAGGCGAAAAATAAACTACTTTTAGGGGGTCATTTAAGCCCGGAATTGAATTTATTTGATCAAATATTGCCCTAAATCGTTCCTTTTGTGATTTTAGGTACTTGGAGAGTGAATTCTGGAAAAGAAGCTATTTTGGACGTTTTTGGAGCATAAAAGTGAAGAAAACGGCAAAGTCTCAATTTTCCATGCTGGGAACAGTACTTGACGGCGTCAAGAGTAATTTCCTGACGGCGTCAGACGTGAAAATAATTAGAATCCGAGAGTTCATGAAGGCGTCACTATGTAGGGCGTCAAGAGTTAATTGTGTGACGGCCTTGGACCTGACGGCGTCAGATCTAGATCAAGGCCGTCCGAGGAAGATTTTGGCGGCGAGATGACGGCATCACCAATTTGGTCTTGACGCCGTCAGACCCTATTTCCTATATATAGTTTTCTAATTTTTTACATTAAGAGAGAGAGTTTTGGAGGAAGTTTTAAGAAACCCTAATTACGATTTGGGGATGAATTTTACAGGTTTTTCAAGGGTTTTCAACCCTTGATACCTTTCAAGTGTAATTGAGATAAGTACTCTTTTAATTCAATCAATATGTCTATGTGTTGGTTGTCTATATCTTGTTCTTGTCTTGATTCCACCATGTTAGGCTAAACTTATCTTGTGTTTGCTTGGATCTAATGAAACCTAGATGTTAATTATGTGTTGATTACTTGTTTATAGTTGTATTGGGTGAATGAATTCGATGTTAGGCTTAAGAAAACTGGCAGATCTCCAAATGGTAACATGCTTGAACGTCTTAGGAAACATGAACTGACGTGCACTAGGTTTATTTGGTTGTATTTAATGCATGAGTAAATTCTAATGATCCCATGTTATGGGGCTTATATCGGCTCGACATGGAGTGAAGTAGGCATTCATAGGATTGGGGAAGTAAGTGCGCCACCCCATGAATGGTATTATGGACTACAATCCGTCATCCACGCAACTATAACAAGTAATTAACATGTAAAAGATATCTAGGGAGTAAGGAAATCTAAGTAAACACATTTTCTCCACATCTTGCTCACAACCTTAGTATAATTTAGTTTATTTTCATTTTTAGTATTTTATTTTAATTGCATCTTTAGTATTGGGTTAGTTGACTAGCAACTAATTCCGCCCAAATCCTTCAAACCCGAGATTTTACTTGCTTTCTAAAAAACATAAAAATACAAAAATAATCATCTTTCATCTTTAGAACTAGTATTTAGGTTTTCTAATCCTAGCGACACTATTCCTTGATGAACGATCAATCCCCCGGTACTTGTCACTATACTATAATACAACGATCAGGTACACTGCCTGGTGGGGGTTGTAAGCTTCTCAAGATCCCTTGAGAGGTAAAGCCTGGTGCGATTCCCACGTATCATACACCCAAGTATTTTAAAAACAATATGTTAAAACACTTATCCTAACACTCTCTCAATCAATAGGGATAAAACAAATGACAATAGGTCTTCATCATTAAACATTGAATACTTAAGTTCACTTGTTCGTTCACCATCATCTCATTCACTTCTATGATATATCTCAGCCCCTAAGCTTCACAAACATAACCAAAACCTCAAGAACTTCACTCACGAGTTATGGACCACAAGGCTTAGTATCCATCCGTTTTAATTTCGACATCTATGAAACTTAAGTTCTTCCATAGCACAACAAACCTCTACATTACTACATCTTTATTAAGACCCATTAGAAGACCTACCACCTCAATCAACCAATCCACCATTGTTACCATAGTCTGAATTCATTGAGTGCATTGCTCAAAAACCTCTTTGTCCAAACACTCAACCATACCTTACCAACTATTGGATTAGAACCTTTACCATCAAATGAGTATGAAGTTCACATTCAGTTACACTAGGTTTAAGTAGTACCACTTTCACAAGTTATCAAAGTATTGGTAATACTTTTAACTTTTGCATATATTTCATTAAACCTTAAATTAACATCTTAACAACATATGTTAAAATGCAATCTCAAAGCCAACCTCATGTACCTAGAGCAACAATGACTCTTGAGGAGTATACATAAGAAACTGGATTTAATTCCTCTTGTCATCATCTAATATAATCTTGAGACCAAGTATATTTAGATAGCACTATCCGATTAAAACACTTTGGCTTCATATCTTCATTTAGGAAAACATGATGTTTTGGAAGACATTATGCCTAATAAAGTATGCGTTAAGTTTTTAACCTGTTAAAAGGATATTGTATATCCTATGCATCATTCTCTCCTTGAAACATGAACAGCTGTGTTAAATGAGATTTCATTACACCTCATCGGGTTAATGATCTTAAATAAACATCTGCAAGTTCTTTGAACTAGAGCTTTCTCATCATCTTGTCATTCATGTGTTCATAAGCATGATGACTTTATTCCACGTAATAATTCTGCTAATTAAAAAGACACTATATGTGTCTATTTCCTTTCAAGCATTCATTATAACCAAACCTTGCTCATAACCTAGCTCAAACCCTATCTCTAGAGCATACACAAGATCTATTGAAGTTGGTAACTTCACTTAGATTCCTGTTCCAAAGAGCTTTCTTGAGAACGTTCTTATCATATTCCTTTATAACCCAAAAACTCATCTCTTTTTCTTGGATTGCCAAATCACTTGCGTAACACATGCTTAAACATGTCACCTTTTAGATCATTCAACCATAGATTCCAAACACAAAGATTAAAATCTCTTGCGTTACACATACATGTATCATTTACATTTTATTTTTTTTGATATGATTAGACATCTTAACATAACCATGATAACTATCTAATTGATTCATGTGTAAACCTTGGTTATTTATTTATGATGCATGCATGCTTATATGTTTCGTGTTACTATATATTAACATGATTTATATGATATTTTCATTATTTATGTATATGATGTTTTGCATGATTAACGTGTTACTTGTTAACTCGTGGTATGTCATTTTGAGACATGGTGTTTTTATATGATATTTACATATTTGAATGGTTGTGTCTTTTTTGGTCATTCATTAGATCCATGCTTAGGATGGTCTATATAATACATGCTCTAAAATGTTATCATTTAAACATGGGTTGCATAAATTTTTCATCTTGTTTCTTTGTCACACTATTTGTTCACTACATGTGCACTTATAATTTGTCAAAATACTTTCGGTATGATAAACATTTAGAAGTCGTCTTATCATACGAATTAATTACATAGATTAAATTTTTTTGACACATATGTGTTAAATTTCCATATAAAACATGACATCTTCATCACCTTAGTTTTATTAAATATAGTTGAGTCTCATTAAATCATGTATTAATCATCTTGTCTTAGAAATATTATTCAAACATGAAGTAGATTTGAGTTTCTCTTTACTTTATTAAGAATCACTTGCATTACATATATATGTGTCGATTAAATGTTACTTGTTTGATATAATTGGGTATCTTGACAAAATAACTATTCGATTGATTAATATCTAAACCTTGGAAAGGTTTTGTCTGCATACTTATATGTTTCATGCAACTAAATGTTAACATGATTTGTATGATACTTTGCAAGATTGACATGTTACTTGTTAATTTATGATATGCAATTTGGATACATGATTCTTTTGTATATTGTTGATATAAATAATTGACTAAAAACATTATTCATATCTTCCGATATCTCTATGTTTTGATAATCACAAAACTTAAACTAATCAAACCAAAGATCATGACGTAAACATGTATTTAGTAATAAATAATCACTTTCACCAACAAATCACTTAAGGTATGAATAAACAAAGTGTTTAGTGAAATGCATGATCAAAGGGGTATTTAATTAACTAATACAAAGTTTATTTAATTATATAATCTTATTATATATTTTTGAAAAACACTTTTGGTAATAAGGAAAAATGTTTTAATCATACTAAATATATGATTTCAAATATTTAACCAAAATCAGTTAGTTTTTCACCAAATAAACTTTCCCCACTAAAAGACAAAGTTTCTGGCCGTTACAGTTGGGCGGCCCCCTTAATTATAAGGGGCGGCCCCCTTAATTTTAAGGGGGCCGGCCATGCTTTAAGGGGACCGGCCACGCTCCTCTGTCAGAAACATTTGCCTATAAATACCACCTTAAACCTGGATTTTTTCCCCACCTTTTTGCACAAAAACTTTCTGTTCTAGATCTCCATTTCAATTCTAAAAATCCTTTGATCATTTCATAAGCCTTTGTTTCCAAGTGATCCAAAGCCTCATTCTTTCAAGTGCAAAGAGAAGAATACTTCTATTAGAAGTATTACAACTTAGTATCATCTTGCTATCTAAGTTGTTTGTTTACATTTACTTGTATATCTTTCATACTTTGGTGAATAAGGTGTATGTATTAGTTTACTAGATTTAGTTAAAGAATCTAGAATTGTTAAGTGTAACTTGAAGTGAAGAAGAAGGGTTAGAGAGTAGTGGTGATAGGAGATTGTAGCAATAGGAGCTTGTAGTGAAGAAATTAAGGATCTCTAGTGGAGAAGACTAGCAGACATTTGTAGATTGAAGTTGTGAAGACATTAGTGGCTTGAAGGTGTCAAGACACTAGTGCATTGAAGTTGCGAAGATATTAGTGACTTGAAGGTGTCAAGACATTAGTACTTTGAAGGTGTGAAGAGTATAGAAGATTGGTGTGAAGAAAATAGAAGATTGGTGTGTAGATTGGTGTGAAGATTGGTGTGTAGATTGGTGTGAAGATTGGTGTGTAGATTGGTGTGAAGATTGGTGTGTAGATTGGTGTGTAGATTGGTGTGAAGATTGGTGTGTAGATTGGTGTGAAGATTGGTGTGTAAATTGGTGTGTATATTGGTGTGTACGGTTTTCTCCGCCATAAAGGAGATATTTGATCTAGTGAAGAAAACTCTCGAGTAGGTGACTCGAGGAGTGGAGTAGGGCAAGGAAGGTGTCCTTGTAGCCGAACCACTATAAATCCTTTGTGTCTCGGTTTGATCTTTCCATCTCTCACTCTTTGATTAATTAGTTACTTGCATTTCACACATAGTCATAATTGATAGTATTGTGCATATGTTGATTTCACATAAAGATCAAACTAAAATCCATTCATAAAACTAATCTTACAAAAACCAACCTAGTACATATAATTATATCTATACACTACTACACATATATATGCTTACATAAAATATATGAAATTGTATATTCTTTCCAAACATTATACATAAGCATTGTATATATAAAACCTCTAATAAATCTTGTATTTATACTTTTGTAGTTAAGTGTTTTGAAATTGTACATTATACATAAGTAGTATTTATACTAAATCATAAATTAACTAGTATATATATTTATGTATTAAAGTGATTTGAAAGTTTCATCTTAGAAACTACCTTTTATAAAATAAGCAAAACAAAAAAGACGTAAAACTATTCAACCCCCCCTTCTAGTTTTCCACAATTGGTATCAGAGCCACGTCTAACAAGATTTTTAAAATATACTGTATTTTAAAACTTGTAACGATCTATGGAATTCGAAAAATATCTAGAAGGAGAATTTACGCAAATACCACCATTATTTGAAAATGATCATTTTCTTGAATGGAAAAATAAATTTGAAAATTATGTGAAATCAATAGATCTTGATCTTTGGCATATTATTTCAATTGGTGATCTTAAACTAACCAAAATGGATTTTGAAAATCAACATAATAATCTTCAAATAAAAATTGATAAAAATACTAAAGCTAAATTACTTATTTTCAAAACTCTACCAAATGTTGAATATGAAAGATTATTTCCTTGTAAAACGGCAAATGATATTTGGAAATGCCTTTTAAAGTTTCACCAAGAGAAATGTAAAACCAAAGATGATAAACTTGATATTGCACATGAAATTGTTACTCTAGAAAGTTTAATAGATAAATATTTAGTTGAAATAAACACATGTACTACTAGTTCAAATGTGATCATTGAAGGTACCAATAATGAAGAACACATATGTCAAATCCGAAGAAAGCATGTTAATAAATCATGGTGCAACAAGGACGATAAAGACGATGTAAATACGGAATACGTGAACATCCTAACAAATGTTAATACAAATAGTGATGACAAGGATTACATGCTCCAAGATCCAAGCAATACTACAAACAAAACATGGAGCGACATGAATAATGGAATTGATCACCGTATAGCGAGTGAAGATTGTACAAGCACAAACAAGGTACAATTCAAAACCAAACATTTTTGCTTTGATCAATTTACATTAGAATTTTCAAAAATGGAAAATAACTTCAAACACTTTTGCAACATTGACTCAAAAATTATTTTTAAAAATGAATCTTCAACATCCGCTGAAAACAACTTTGAAAAAGAAATAATTTTAGAAGACAAAATGTCTAGACTTGAAAGTAATATTGAAATTGATCTTGAATGTAAAAATTGTCAAGACTATAAACATGAAATTAAAATGGAAAAGGAAAAAGCAAAAATATTGGCGAAATTCGAAAATAGTTCTAAATCTTTAAAATATCTACTTAACATTCAAAAGTCATTTTATGATAAAACCGGATTAGGATTTACGGCAGATGAGTATTTGACAAATACATCAAAACAAATAAAATTTGTTAAACCTAATGGAAAATTTTAGAACTATTATTATTTACATCCATTGATTATTTCTCTAGTCAAGAAAGTTATTGTTTGTTTGTTAAAACAAACAAATAATGAATTCTTGTACTTCTCGACGACATCCTCCTCATATGCATTTAAGTGCATTGGATGTTCGCTACTAATCAACTCGGACCCATGAGAATCTGGGTACCAAGCTATCTGTCATGTGTAGGTAATTAACGATCAAAGGAACTACTACTTTTTGGATCGCTCTATTCGCTTTCTTTCATTTGATGACCATTGTCTTTATGGTGTGTTCGTTACTACGTCATGACGAAGGATTCTTGTTCTACCATTCTTAATCTGCACGACTTGTGATGATTGGTGCGACCGATAGTATTTCTATGATCAAGTCTCCTTGATCCTTTTTGCATTGGGATATTACTTCGCTTCATCAACTTGCTTTGGGGAAACCTTCTTGACGTTTTATATTGCTCTCATGACCAATCTTAAAGAAGAGCTGGACCTGAGGTAAGTTTTCTTTTCAAAAACTTGCCTACATTACATTAAGATAGAGTATGCCTCAATTAGTATATTAATATGTTTTAATTTGCAAGTTGCTATGCTTTTAGATCATAAATACCAATATATGCATACATAACATTAGGATAATTAACCCTCTTATTGCTATGTCTATTATCATTTATCTTAGTTTTCATCTATATTGATAATCTTCTATGATCTAGAATAGAATGCTCGCCACTTGTGCTATATGATCTTACTAGTTGCTTTAATAGATGTGTTATAATTAAGACTTGCTAGTGACTCAACATTACAATGTGTCTTGTATACATGCATATATACATATATCTATATTGCATTCATTGATGATTTTCTTTGTCTTTTCCTATCTCATTGCATTTAGATGTTCAATGTCTACCATATCTCTCTCACATCTTTAATTGCCATTAGAGATGATTAGATGTGACAATGGGCTGAATCGATTCTCTTGAAGTATATCTTTCACCTGAAATTTCTTGATTATCAAAATCAATATGTCATATTTAAAAACTTCTCTCTTTGAGTTAAAATCCTTCGAATATCTATTTTATGCTTTTCCGAACAACATGCTTAATCATAAGCTATCATAACATTATTTTGATCTTTATCAAAGCAGAAACATTTTTTTTGAAACAAAACAAAATGTGTCCTATTACGATACAAACTTGAATGTATTTCAAAACATTAAGCCAAGTATTAGTGAATCAAGAATAATTCATATTTGGTAATCTTCGATAGGTAAATTTAGGAACTCGATTTCTTCTAAAAAGGGAATGACTACTGGAGAATCTATTGACTAGAAATTCAATTTAACCTAACGGTTGAATTGCTTCTATGTGAGAAGTTGGGTGTGTGTAACCCGTAAAAATGGTCGTGTTTAGCCTGAATTGAGCACCACTAGTAATAGTCTCATACTCATTCTCCAACTTGATTAAATTGCACTTCCTATATATACCTAACGCTAGTTTACCTTTGTGAACCTTGCTTCTCATTAGATTCTTTCGTTCCCAGATTTATGGCATTAAGTGAAAACTTACTTTCAAACATTGTTGAATAAAACTAAAAACATTTTATTTAAAAACATTATTTTCTCACATATGTCATAAACTTATGTGAAAATGACATCCACAATCTAATCAAATCACTTCATGAGAATCATGGTTTGCCCGTATGGATCTTGTTTGTAACAAGTCTTGAAGTTCATATAATCATATCTTCCCACTTGTTTATCATAAGCTATCTTAAATTCATTTGCACTAATCCTACTTACCATTATCTTCATATAGTTGCATACTTAACTAAGTTTGCTTTATTGCTTCCTTAGTTACCAAACTTAATTGAAATATTAGTAGATGACATGATTATTAGGAATTAATTGTTTTCTCTAATCATTTCTATGATATTCCCTACATTCATGAATAGTATGCTCTATATTGCCTCAAGAGTTGAACTTACTTGAATCCAAATCCAAAAACACAACCTTTTTGAAAATTTTCTGCCAAAAACCCATTTCTGGCATTCTGGGAATCACCAGATGGGCGGCCCCCTTAATTATATAAGGCGGCCCCCTTAATGATTAAGGGGACCGGCCCCTAATTAAGGGGACCGGCCCCTAATTAAGGGGACCGGCCATCTGATGGTCGGGGATACTGTTTTCTTTATCACTTTTTGACCCATTTCAGCCTATACTTCCCTAAATTCACAAACATATTTTGTCCCATACTATCCCTCAAATTTTCCTTCCTAAACCACATTTCTCATACACTATAAATACTCTTCTCCCACCATTAATGCCATCACACCCAAACATGTCATCCTCCAACAACCAAAAACCAAAGACTTCAAGAACCGCAAGGATCTCCGTCAAACCCGTTTGGAGGAGGAAACTTGATTCTTGTCATAACTCTTGTGATGTTGTTTCAAGTCAACCAACAACTCAACCTCAAACCCACTCAAATGAGTCATCCCACAACTTATCTTCCACTAATACCCTCATTAATGCTTCCTCTTTTGATGAGCATGCTCAATCCCAAAACAACAATCCCAATATCTCAATTAACACTTCACATATTGCTGATTCAACAAAGACATCATCCACTCATGAAGAACATCTTCCACCCATATCTTGTTTTCATGATTACCCAAGCTCAAACATGTCTCCACCACCTAGAGTACCACCACCACTTCCTACAACCTCACATGCCACTCCAATGTTGCATGTGCAAACCTTCACCCAAGACAACTATCATGCTCCACCACCATCACCTTCCTCCGAACACTTGAAGTTCGTTGAGGAGCTAAAAGAGGCACATGAGCTTAGTGCTCTTTTAGCATTACATCTTGCTCAACGCAATTTGGATCCACCACAATCAAGCTCACCATCATCACCACATAACAAAAACCAACTTGAGAAGCATGTTAACAATTGCCCTTGTTGCATCTTCCTTCAACAACAAACCATTGCTTTGAATGAGCACTTCACTTGGATTGAGTATCTTCTTACTAGATCTCAACAAACCCCATCACTTGAACAACATCACAACCCTCAACCAACAAATTCCAATTCAAATCCACCACCTCCAAGCTCTACAAACTCACCAACACCCATGGAACCAAGAGTTTACCTCCACTAAACCACCAAGCATTTGATATGCTTATGTTTTCTCATTTTCAAAAAAAAACTCCTCAACCATTTTGGGATTCAAGAAAGTTTGATGACACTTCTTGGTGGCAATATAGGATATTCTATGTTATTTAGAATTCTATTTGTATTGCCTTTGTAACAATGATTAAGGGTTGACATAATCATTTCTCTAGTATTGAATGATTTAATATATGTTTCTTATTCCCTTGTGCCATGATTATTAATTGTTAATATTATGCTATATGTATTTGCTTGTGCCATGCTTGTGCTTCTAATATTTTTCTTGCAAGAATTACTTTCTCGAAACCTTGGTGCCCTCAAACGAGGGGGAGCATACATCAAGGGGGAGTTTTCTACCCGTTTAAACTTCTCTCACGAAGTTTATTCGGCCTAACCTTTTTGATTCTACAAAAAGGGGGAGAAGTGAATGTAAACTTACTAAATACTTGTCTAAATATTAATTCTTGGATTTAATAAGTTTAGGTTTTGTAATCATCAAAAAGGGGGAGATTGTTGATATAAATAATTGACTAAAAACATTATTCATATCTTCCGATATCTCTATGTTTTGATAATCACAAAACTTAAACTAATCAAACCAAAGATCATGACGTAAACATGTATTTAGTAATAAATAATCACTTTCACCAACAAATCACTTAAGGTATGAATAAACAAAGTGTTTAGTGAAATGCATGATCAAAGGGGTATTTAATTAACTAATACAAAGTTTATTTAATTATATAATCTTATTATATATTTTTGAAAAACACTTTTGGTAATAAGGAAAAATGTTTTAATCATACTAAATATATGATTTCAAATATTTAACCAAAATCAGTTAGTTTTTCACCAAATAAACTTTCCCCACTAAAAGACAAAGTTTCTGGCCGTTACAGTTGGGCGGCCCCCTTAATTATAAGGGGCGGCCCCCTTAATTTTAAGGGGGCCGGCCATGCTTTAAGGGGACCGGCCACGCTCCTCTGTCAGAAACATTTGCCTATAAATACCACCTTAAACCTGGATTTTTTCCCCACCTTTTTGCACAAAAACTTTCTGTTCTAGATCTCCATTTCAATTCTAAAAATCCTTTGATCATTTCATAAGCCTTTGTTTCCAAGTGATCCAAAGCCTCATTCTTTCAAGTGCAAAGAGAAGAATACTTCTATTAGAAGTATTACAACTTAGTATCATCTTGCTATCTAAGTTGTTTGTTTACATTTACTTGTATATCTTTCATACTTTGGTGAATAAGGTGTATGTATTAGTTTACTAGATTTAGTTAAAGAATCTAGAATTGTTAAGTGTAACTTGAAGTGAAGAAGAAGGGTTAGAGAGTAGTGGTGATAGGAGATTGTAGCAATAGGAGCTTGTAGTGAAGAAATTAAGGATCTCTAGTGGAGAAGACTAGAAGACATTTGTAGATTGAAGTTGTGAAGACATTAGTGGCTTGAAGGTGTCAAGACACTAGTGCATTGAAGTTGCGAAGATATTAGTGACTTGAAGGTGTCAAGACATTAGTACTTTGAAGGTGTGAAGAGTATAGAAGATTGGTGTGAAGAAAATAGAAGATTGGTGTGTAGATTGGTGTGAAGATTGGTGTGTAGATTGGTGTGAAGATTGGTGTGTAGATTGGTGTGAAGATTGGTGTGTAGATTGGTGTGTAGATTGGTGTGAAGATTGGTGTGTAGATTGGTGTGAAGATTGGTGTGTAAATTGGTGTGTATATTGGTGTGTACGGTTTTCTCCGCCATAAAGGAGATATTTGATCTAGTGAAGAAAACTCTCGAGTAGGTGACTCGAGGAGTGGAGTAGGGCAAGGAAGGTGTCCTTGTAGCCGAACCACTATAAATCCTTTGTGTCTCGGTTTGATCTTTCCATCTCTCACTCTTTGATTAATTACTTACTTGCATTTCACACATAGTCATAATTGATAGTATTGTGCATATGTTGATTTCACATAAAGATCAAACTAAAATCCATTCATAAAACTAATCTTACAAAAACCAACCTAGTACATATAATTATATCTATACACTACTAAACATATATATGCTTACATAAAATATATGAAATTGTATATTCTTTCCAAACATTATACATAAGCATTGTATATATAAAACCTCTAATAAATCTTGTATTTATACTTTTGTAGTTAAGTGTTTTGAAATTGTACATTATACATAAGTAGTATTTATACTAAATCATAAATTAACTAGTATATATATTTATGTATTAAAGTGATTTGAAAGTTTCATCTTAGAAACTACCTTTTATAAAATAAGCAAAACGAAAAAGACGTAAAACTTTTCAACCCCCCCTTCTAGTTTTCCACATATATGTGTTTTAATGTTCTTGTCTTTTGTTGACACTCATTAAATATATACATAGGATGTTTTACTGATGCATGCTCCATAATGTTATCTTTTAAACACATTTTACAAGAATATTCTGTTCTAGATTTTATATGCTCATCTCGCATAACTGTAATCCCTACACTTGCATATAATTTTATAAGGATTGAGGATAACAAAACTGTAATCCTTTCCACCTCCTTTGAGAAAACCACATGCCTTGTCATGCGCTTATCTCGCATTGATAAAGAAGAGCTACATGACTTCAAGGATAAAGTTCTTTGTATGGTAACCAACATCTGCATAAACATTACTAAGCTCATAGCTAATAGGATTGAGTCTTAGAGATTTGAAATTTGTGTTTGGATATCTTTCAATCAACCTCTTTCTAATTAGCATTATTGCTTCCGCTTTTCAAAAATCACTTCCATCACTATTTAGCCTTAACAATACAACCTCCCAAACACTTCATCATCATTCTTTATATGATGCATTACACAATATGTTGGATGTCCACCGATTAAGGTGGAGAGAAATTCATTCACATATTTGTATTTTGTCAAAATGTATTTAAAGAACATCTACTCATGTTTCCTGCACCCTAAAATACCAACAGATAGGTACACACCATTTAGTTCAAATTGGTTCACAAAACCACAAGTGTTTCAAGCCCTTTTAACATAACATCACTAGTTTGTACCAATATCTCATCATGTGTTTGACAAAGTTCTTCATCTCCATAACAAACAACTAATGGAGTCTAGGATCTTTCTTAAACTAGGACTTCACAACTTCAGTTTCTAAAACACCATCATAGGATCTCATCCTTTCGTACTCAACACATATCATGCACGTCATTGTCAGTGCAAACGATATATTAATCAAAACCATCATTCGCAACACTTTCTCAACACACCTGTTTAACCAACACTCTCCCATCTCATATTGTCATTCTCATCCTCATATAGGTTCTTAGTATTCTTTACTCATTTCTTATGAAATTTTTGTTCCTAGGTGCTTATTGTCTTCACTTCTTTTTGAATCCATTCAAGCATACATTATGACATGATACATCATCTTTGGAAGATGATAATGTCATTAAAGGTCATGTAGAACTAAATAATGTTAGTACTCTTTCATCCATTTTTTTTCGATATATGTCATTATTTCTAAACGTGTTTCGTTTTCATTAGCATCAATCCTAATCGATCAAATCATAACCGGTAGCCGTCATTAAATATCAATGTCCATTCACATTTTCCTTTTTCTCTTAACATTACGTAAGTCGTATTCCTTTATCCCTTTAAGTTTTGAATTTTAGATTGCATAAGTCCATATATTCAATCATTATTCGTTATAGCATTTGCTATGCATACGAGTTTCTAATTCTTTAAATAATTGGCTACGTTATCACCACCACCTTCCATCATCACTTTCACTAATCATCACAACCATGAATTAGCAAAAAATTACCTTTATCAACCCTTCATCTATCGAGTTATCATCACATGAATCCTTCTAGTAAACCAACACCAACACTAACACCACTCACTCTAACTCTCAATACTCCAACCTCACTTTATACATTCCTTCGAGGCACTATCTTGTAGGATTTTATCATATTATATTCACATTTTTCCTTTATTGTATTTCTTATTAGAAGAATACACCCTAGTTTTCTTATTTTTCTTTAAAATAAAATATATTGCACTAATCTTTTCATTGTAGGTTCATCATATATACTTCTTCGTATATAGCATACTCATCTAGGGATGTTGTTTGCATCAATTATTTTCTTATTTTAGATGCTTCTTTACACCTTCGAACAAGGAGGAATCTTCATCAAGCACTCTTAGTGCATCGTCTATACACTTGGTTGTATATGACATACGTGTCTACTAACAAAGCTTCTAGTCTACTAATATTTGTTTTGTAGGTTCATATTGATGCCCTAAAGCAAGGGGGAGCTTAAGTCAAGCATTTTTAGAATGCATTATACACACGCATTGCTATATATCACATAATCATGATAGGATAATTATTGTCTAACACTAACCTTTATTTTGTAGGATTCTTCATCCTTACATCATATACGTTGGAACCCTAGCAATGGGGAGTGTTGATCAAGGGGGAGATAATCATGAACTAACCTTTATTCTTGTGTAGCTTTCTTATTTCTAGTATCTTATACGTTGGAACCCTGGCAACGGGGAGTATTGATCAAGGGGGAGCTACAATATAGGGGAAGCATGCACGCATTCATATTTATTCTCGTTCTTTGACACACTATGTGCTTCGACAAAAAGAATGAGATAAGTCAACATAGTCCAACATTCATTACATTAATCGTGCATTTTTCGTATAATTTTTATGTTGCACAACACTAACCTTGATGTAGGTTAAGGAACTTAATTTGATCCATGGACGCAACAACCTTATGAAATTGGAGTTGAAGACTAAACTTCACTAGGGATGATGAAAGCTCGTCATTTTGGGGAGAAATGAAGTTAACTCCAAGGACACACCATTTTTGTTTCGACAAAAGGGGAGAAGAGTGTAAACGGGGAAGGAAATGTAGAAGGTGTTACGGATACAAGTAAGTAATACGGACACAAGTAACTTTTTACATTTTACTATCTATCACGTTTACATATTTTGTCATCATCAAAAAGGGGGAGATTGTTAGTGCAAATATTACGATATTTAATCTACATAGTCTCGTTTGTTTTGATTGATGACAAACATATAACTTGATACATAACATAAAATGTACAAGTTACTTGTAATCTTGTTTTGTCTCAACATACATTCAACACCTCTCAACGGCTCGAGTCCTCGTATGCTACAACACAGGTTCGTACATGTTTGTTATGTGGCATTATGATCAAACCCCTTGACCAACCATTTAGAATGAGTAAAATACTTTGAGGGTCTTTAAGTATTTTAGGTGTCAAAGTATACTTTAGGTGTTAAAAAGAATAAGTGCCACATTAGGTGTCTAGATAATATTAGTAAGTTTCCAATATATAAAAATGTGTCTTACAACAACATAAGTACATAATACATTTTTAGTAGCTTGCTAAATGTTATATAGCTAGCTAATATATTTTTCATATACATGTAACTTACCTTTTTAAGTTAGTATATACATTTGTCTAAATGTAGTTTTTTCATAATATAGAAAACACTCTTTTATTAGCTCATGAATAGTGTCTTCTAGAATGTATATCTTTCCAAAACAATCTTGTAAGATATGTCATAGATCTTGTAAGAGAATGTTGTAGTTGACATTAGAAGATCTTAATGTTACTAGAGATACATATAGTAAGATATTTAGAACATGGTTTGGAAAAACCTCTTTACTTGTTTCCTAGAAATAGTAGCTCATAGTTTTTCTAATAACTTAAAGAAAACATGAAAATAGAAAAACACATATTCTCTCTAAACTTTGCATACGTCTTAGATCAATAGAAAACCATGTAGAAAACATAATTAATCATCCTCATCATCATGATCATTATGCTTCTAACATTCATCTTTGTTGTAAGCATATCATACATCTTGATCCACCAAAGAAGCTTGGAGATCTTGCCATCATCATCCACCACATGCATACATATATGAAGATCCATCACAACAATATTGGAGAACTTTTGATCTTCATTCATTGAAGGCTTTCTATCAATGGAAGTTCTTTTAGATTAGTCATGCATATCCATTAGACATTTATGTCTTGGATCATCATTGTACTCATTAGTATAGGTTAGATGGTTTATGTGTTTATGCCATAAAATACAAGGTTTCTAGGTTGGGCCACAATACATAGCGGGAGTTGTTTTACCCTTGTAAAAGAACTAGCGGGAGTGGTTGTACCCTTGGAAAAGAACTCGACATCTAGCTTAGTGTCGGAGATATTGTATAGGCGACGATAGGAGTGGTTGTACCTTGTAAAAGAACTCGGTATCTAGCTTTGTACCGGATAAAGTGTAAGCGACGTTAGTAAGGTTTTCTCCACCAATAAAGGAGCTTGTTGATCTAGCGAAGTAGGGCCGAAAGGAGATCCGTGACCGAACCACTATAAATCCTCGTGTTCGGTTTGCTCTTTCCTTTTACTATTATACTTGCATTGTATTATTGTTTGTGCTGTGTTGTGACTTGATGTTTATGCTTGTGTGACAACTTCGTATATCATATGATTTATATTAGTCATAAGACTATTATTAGCATTTTTATATTACAACAAGCTTGATCGGAAATTTGTCATATTGATGCTTTTAGAAAAAAAAAATAAACCGGACTATTTATAGCGTAACATAACACAATGGTTTATACTATATTTGATACAACAAGTATAATGATTTTTAAACGGAAATGAATTCACCTCCCTCTACGATTTCACAATTCCCCCCTACGATTTGACACTGGAGTTAGTTTTTATTAATCCAAAACTAGGTTTTCCCTCGGAGGCGAAATAATAAAATCTAGGGTTAGGTTTTATTAATCCAGAACTAGCTTTTCGCTTGGAGGTGAAATAAGAAAATCTGGAGTTAGTTTTTATTAATCCAGAACTAGGTTTCGCTTCGAAGCGAAATAATAAAATCTGGAGTTTGTTTTTATTAATGCAGAACTAGGTTTTTGCTTGTAGGTGAAATAATACAATCTGGGGTTAGTTTTTATTAATCCAGAACTAGGTTTTCACTTTGAGGTGAAATAATAAAATCTGGAGTTAGTTTTTGTAAATACAGAACTAGTTTATCGCTTGGACTCGAATTAATAAAATCTGGAGTTATTTTTTATTAATCCAAAACTAGGTTTTCGCATGGAGGCGAAATAATAAAATTCGGTTTCAGTTTTAATTGATCCAGAACAAGGTTTTTACTTGGATGTGAAATAATAAAATCTAAAGTTAGTTTTTATTAATCCAGAACAAGGTTTTTGCTTGGAGGCGAAATAATAAAATCTAGGGTTAGTTTTTAATAATCTAGAACTAGGTTTTCGCTTGGAGGTGAAATAATAAAATCTGGAGTTAGTTTTTATTAATGCAGAACTAGGTTTTTGCTTGGAGGCGAAATAATAAAATCTGGGTTTAGTTTTTATTAATCCAGAACTAGGGTTTCACTTGGAGGAGAAATAATAAAATATGGAGTTAGTTTTTATAAATACAGAACTAGTTTATCTCTTGGAGGCGAAATAATAAAATCTGGAGTTATTTTTTATTAATCCCAAACTAGGTTTTCGCATGGAGGCGAAATAATAAAATCCGGAGTTAGTTTTTATTTCTCTAGAACTAGGTTTTTACTTGGATGTGAAATAATAAAATCTAAAGTTAGTTTTTATTAATCCAGAACTAGTTTTTTGCTTGGAGCCGAAATAATAAAATCTTGAGTTAGTTTTTATTAATCCAGAACTAGGTCACGCTTGGAGGCGATATAATAAAATCTGGAGTTAGGTTTTATTAATCCAGATCAAGGTTTCGCTTAAAAGCGAAATAATAAAATCTGGAGTTAGTTTTTATTAATGCAGAACTAGGTTATCGCTTGGAGGCGAAATAATAAAATCTAGAGTTAGTTTTTATTAATCCAAAACTAGGTGTTCGCATGGAGGCAAAATAATAAAATCCGGAATTAGTTTTTATTTCTCCAGAACTAGATTTTTATTTGGATGAAAAATAATAAAATCTGAAGTTAGTTTTTATTAATCCACAACTAGGTTTTCGCTTGGAGGCGAAATAACAAAATCTAGGGTTAGTTTTTATTAATCTAGAACTAGGTTTTTGTTTGGAGGTTAAATAATAAAATCTGGAGTTAGTTTTTATTAATCCAGAACTAGGTTTCGCTTGGAAGCGAAATAATAAAATCTGGAGTTAGTTTTTATTAATGCAGAACTAGGTTTTCGCTTGGAGGCGAAATAATAAAATCGGGGGTTAGTTTTTTTTAATCCAGAACTAGGTTTTCACTTCGAGGCGAAATAAAAAAATATGGAGTTAGTTTTTATAAATACAGAACTAGGTTATCGCTTGGAGGTGAAATAATAAAATCTGGAGTTAGTTTTATTAATCAAAAACTAGGTTTTCGCATGGAGGGGAAATAATAAAATCCGGAGTTGGTTTTTATTTCTCTAGAACTAGGTTTTTAATTGGATGTGAAATAATAAAATCTAAAGTTAGTTTTTATTAATCAAAAACTAGGTTTTTGCTTGGAGCAGAATTAATAGAATATAGAGTTCGTTTTTATTAATCCAGAACTAGGTTACGCTTGGAGGTGAAATAATAAAATCTGGAGTTAGTTTTTATTAATCCACAACTAGGTTTTCGCTTGGAGACGAAATAATAAAATCTAGGGTTAGTTTTTATTAATCCAGAACTAGGTTTTCGCTTGGAGGTGAAATAATAAAATCTGGAGTTAGTTTTTAATAATCTAGAACTAGGTTTCGCTTGGAAGCGAAATAATAAAATCTGGAGTTAGTTTTCATTAATGCAGAACTAGGTTATCGCTTGGAGACGAAATAATAAAATCTAGAGTTAGTTTTTATTAATCCAAAACTAGGTGTTTGCATGGAGGCGAAATAATAAAATCCGGAGTTAGTTTTTATTTCTCTAGAACTAGGTTTTTACTTGGATGAGAAATAATAAAATCTAAAGTTAGTTTTTATTAATCCACAACTAGGTTTTCGCTTGGAGGCGAAATAATAAAATCTAGGGTTAGTTTTTATTAATCCAGAACTAGGTTTTTGCTTGGAGGTGAAATAATAAAATCTGGGTTTATTTTTTATTAATCCCAAACTAGGTTTTCGCATGGAGGCGAAATAATAAAATCCGGAGTTAGTTTTTATTTCTCTAGAACTAGGTTTTTACTTGGATGTGAAATAATAAAATCTAAAGTTAGTTTTTATTAATCCCGAACTAGTTTTTTTGCTTGGAGCCGAAATAATAAAATCTGGAGTTAGTTTTTATTAATCCAGAACTAGGTCACGCTTGGAGGCGATATAATAAAATCTGGAGTTAGGTTTTATTAATCCAGAACAAGGTTTCGCTTAAAAGTGAAATAATAAAATCTGGAGTTAGTTTTTATTAATCCACAACTTGGTTTTCGCTTGGAGGCGAAGTAATAAAATCTAGAGTTAGTTTTTATTAATCCAAAACTAGGTGTTCGCATGGAGGCAAAATAATAAAATCCGGAATTAGTTTTTATTTCTCTAGAACTAGGTTTTTATTTGGATGAAAAATAATAAAATCTGAAGTTAGTTTTTATTAATCCACAACTAGGTTTTCGCTTGGAGGCGAAATAATAAAATCTAGGGTTAGTTTTTATTAATCCAGAACTAGGTTTTCGTTTGGAGGTGAAATAATAAAATCTGGAGTTAGTTTTTATTAATTCAGAACTAGGTTTCGCTTGGAAGCGAAATAATAAAATCTGGAGTTAGTTTTTATTAATGCAGAACTAGGTTTTCGCTTGGAGGTGAAATAATAAAATCTGGGTTTAGTTTTTATTAATCCAGAACTAGGTTTTCACTTGGAGGAGAAATAATAAAATATGGAGTTAGTTTTTATAAATACAGAACTAGTTTATCTCTTGGAGGCGAAATAATAAAATCTGGAGTTATTTTTTATTAATCCCAAACTAGGTTTTCGCATGGAGGCGAAATAATAAAATCCGGAGTTAGTTTTTATTTCTCTAGAACTAGGTTTTTACTTGGATGTGAAATAATAAAATCTAAAGTTAGTTTTTATTAATCCAGAACTAGTTTTTTGCTTGGAGCCGAAATAATAAAATCTGGAGTTAGTTTTTATTAATCCAGAACTAGGTCACGCTTGGAGGCGATATAATAAAATCTGGAGTTAGGTTTTATTAATCCAGATCAAGGTTTCGCTTAAAAGCGAAATAATAAAATCTGGAGTTAGTTTTTATTAATGCAGAACTAGGCTATCGCTTGGAGGCGAAATAATAAAATCTAGAGTTAGTTTTTATTAATCCAAAACTAGGTGTTCGCATGGAGGCAAAATAATAAAATCCAGAATTAGTTTTTATTTCTCCAGAACTAGATTTTTATTTGGATGAAAAATAATAAAATCTGAAGTTAGTTTTTATTAATCCACAACTAGGTTTTCGCTTGGAGGCGAAATAACAAAATCTAGGGTTAGTTTTTATTAATCCAGAACTAGGTTTTTGTTTGGAGGTTAAATAATAAAATCTGGAGTTAGTTTTTATTAATCCAGAACTAGGTTTCGCTTGGAAGCGAAATAATAAAATCTGGAGTTAGTTTTTATTAATGCAGAACTAGGTTTTCGCTTGGAGGCGAAATAATAAAATCTGGGGTTAGTTTTTTTTAATCCAGAACTAGGTTTTCACTTCGAGGCGAAATAAAAAAATATGGAGTTAGTTTTTATAAATACAGAACTAGGTTATCGCTTGAAGGTGAAATAATAAAATCTGGAGTTAGTTTTATTAATCAAAAACTAGGTTTTCGCATGGAGGGGAAATAATAAAATCCGGAGTTGGTTTTTATTTCTCTAGAACTAGGTTTTTAATTGGATGTGAAATAATAAAATCTAAAGTTAGTTTTTATTAATCAAAAACTAGGTTTTTGCTTGGAGCAGAATTAATAGAATATAGAGTTCGTTTTTATTAATCCAGAACTAGGTTACGCTTGGAGGTGAAATAATAAAATCTGGAGTTAGTTTTTATTAATCCACAACTAGGTTTTCGCTTGGAGACGAAATAATAAAATCTAGGGTTAGTTTTTATTAATCCAGAACTAGGTTTTCGCTTGGAGGTGAAATAATAAAATCTGGAGTTAGTTTTTATTAATCTAGAACTAGGTTTCGCTTGGAAGCGAAATAATAAAATCTGGAGTTAGTTTTTATTAATGCAGAACTAGGTTATCGCTTGGAGACGAAATAATAAAATCTAGAGTTAGTTTTTATTAATCCAAAACTAGGTGTTTGCATGGAGGCGAAATAATAAAATCCGGAGTTAGTTTTTATTTCTCTAGAACTAGGTTTTTACTTGGATGAGAAATAATAAAATCTAAAGTTAGTTTTTATTAATCCACAACTAGGTTTTCGCTTGGAGGCGAAATAATAAAATCTAGGGTTAGTTTTTATTAATCCAGAACTAGGTTTATGCTTGGAGGTGAAATAATAAAATCTGGGTTTATTTTTTATTAATCCCAAACTAGGTTTTCGCATGGAGGCGAAATAATAAAATCCGGAGTTAGTTTTTATTTCTCTAGAACTAGGTTTTTACTTGGATGTGAAATAATAAAATCTAAAGTTAGTTTTTATTAATCCCGAACTAGTTTTTTTGCTTGGAGCCGAAATAATAAAATCTGGAGTTAGTTTTTATTAATCCAGAACTAGGTCACGCTTGGAGGCGATATAATAAAATCTGGAGTTAGGTTTTATTAATCCAGAACAAGGTTTCGCTTAAAAGTGAAATAATAAAATCTGGAGTTAGTTTTTATTAATCCACAACTTGGTTTTCGCTTGGAGGCGAAGTAATAAAATCTAGAGTTAGTTTTTATTAATCCAAAACTAGGTGTTCGCATGGAGGCAAAATAATAAAATCCGGAATTAGTTTTTATTTCTCTAGAACTAGGTTTTTATTTGGATGAAAAATAATAAAATCTGAAGTTAGTTTTTATTAATCCACAACTAGGTTTTCGCTTGGAGGCGAAATAATAAAATCTAGGGTTAGTTTTTATTAATCCAGAACTAGGTTTTCGTTTGGAGGTGAAATAATAAAATCTGGAGTTAGTTTTTATTAATTCAGAACTAGGTTTCGCTTGGAAGCGAAATAATAAAATCTGGAGTTAGTTTTTATTAATGCAGAACTAGGTTTTCGCTTGGAGGTGAAATAATAAAATCTGGGTTTAGTTTTTATTAATCCAGAACTAGGTTTTCACTTGGAGGAGAAATAATAAAATATGGAGTTAGTTTTTATAAATACAGAACTAGTTTATCTCTTGGAGGCGAAATAATAAAATCTGGAGTTATTTTTTATTAATCCCAAACTAGGTTTTCGCATGGAGGCGAAATAATAAAATCCGGAGTTAGTTTTTATTTCTCTAGAACTAGGTTTTTACTTGGATGTGAAATAATAAAATCTAAAGTTAGTTTTTATTAATCCAGAACTAGTTTTTTGCTTGGAGCCGAAATAATAAAATCTGGAGTTAGTTTTTATTAATCCAGAACTAGGTCACGCTTGGAGGCGATATAATAAAATCTGGAGTTAGGTTTTATTAATCCAGATCAAGGTTTCGCTTAAAAGCGAAATAATAAAATCTGGAGTTAGTTTTTATTAATGCAGAACTAGGCTATCGCTTGGAGGCGAAATAATAAAATCTAGAGTTAGTTTTTATTAATCCAAAACTAGGTGTTCGCATGGAGGCAAAATAATAAAATCCGGAATTAGTTTTTATTTCTCCAGAACTAGATTTTTATTTGGATGAAAAATAATAAAATCTGAAGTTAGTTTTTATTAATCCACAACTAGGTTTTCGCTTGGAGGCGAAATAACAAAATCTAGGGTTAGTTTTTATTAATCCAGAACTAGGTTTTTGTTTGGAGGTTAAATAATAAAATCTGGAGTTAGTTTTTATTAATCCAGAACTAGGTTTCGCTTGGAAGCGAAATAATAAAATCTGGAGTTAGTTTTTATTAATGCAGAACTAGGTTTTCGCTTGGAGGCGAAATAATAAAATCTGGAGTTATTTTTTATTAATCCCAAACTAGGTTTTCGCATGGAGGCGAAATAATAAAATCCGGAGTTAGTTTTTATTTCTCTAGAACTAGGTTTTTACTTGGATGTGAAATAATAAAATCTAAAGTTAGTTTTTATTAATCCAGAACTAGTTTTTTGCTTGGAGCCGAAATAATAAAATCTGGAGTTAGTTTTTATTAATCCAGAACTAGGTCACGCTTGGAGGCGATATAATAAAATCTGGAGTTAGGTTTTATTAATCCAGATCAAGGTTTCGCTTAAAAGCGAAATAATAAAATCTGGAGTTAGTTTTTATTAATGCAGAACTAGGCTATCGCTTGGAGGCGAAATAATAAAATCTAGAGTTAGTTTTTATTAATCCAAAACTAGGTGTTCGCATGGAGGCAAATTAATAAAATCCGGAATTAGTTTTTATTTCTCCAGAACTAGATTTTTATTTGGATGAAAAATAATAAAATCTGAAGTTAGTTTTTATTAATCCACAACTAGGTTTTCGCTTGGAGGCGAAATAACAAAATCTAGGGTTAGTTTTTATTAATCCAGAACTAGGTTTTTGTTTGGAGGTTAAATAATAAAATCTGGAGTTAGTTTTTATTAATCCAGAACTAGGTTTCGCTTGGAAGCGAAATAATAAAATCTGGAGTTAGTTTTTATTAATGCAGAACTAGGTTTTCGCTTGGAGGCGAAATAATAAAATCTGGGGTTAGTTTTTTTTAATCCAGAACTAGGTTTTCACTTCGAGGCGAAATAAAAAAATATGGAGTTAGTTTTTATAAATACAGAACTAGGTTATCGCTTGATGGTGAAATAATAAAATCTGGAGTTAGTTTTATTAATCAAAAACTAGGTTTTCGCATGGAGGGGAAATAATAAAATCCGGAGTTGGTTTTTATTTCTCTAGAACTAGGTTTTTAATTGGATGTGAAATAATAAAATCTAAAGTTAGTTTTTATTAATCAAAAACTAGGTTTTTGCTTGGAGCAGAATTAATAGAATATAGAGTTCGTTTTTATTAATCCAGAACTAGGTTACGCTTGGAGGTGAAATAATAAAATCTGGAGTTAGTTTTTATTAATCCACAACTAGGTTTTCGCTTGGAGACGAAATAATAAAATCTAGGGTTAGTTTTTATTAATCCAGAACTAGGTTTTCGCTTGGAGGTGAAATAATAAAATCTGGAGTTAGTTTTTATTAATCTAGAACTAGGTTTCGCTTGGAAGCGAAATAATAAAATCTGGAGTTAGTTTTTATTAATGCAGAACTAGGTTATCGCTTGGAGACGAAATAATAAAATCTAGAGTTAGTTTTTATTAATCCAAAACTAGGTGTTTGCATGGAGGCGAAATAATAAAATCCGGAGTTAGTTTTTATTTCTCTAGAACTAGGTTTTTACTTGGATGAGAAATAATAAAATCTAAAGTTAGTTTTTATTAATCCACAACTAGGTTTTCGCTTGGAGGCGAAATAATAAAATCTAGGGTTAGTTTTTATTAATCCAGAACTAGGTTTATGCTTGGAGGTGAAATAATAAAATCTGGGTTTATTTTTTATTAATCCCAAACTAGGTTTTCGCATGGAGGCGAAATAATAAAATCCGGAGTTAGTTTTTATTTCTCTAGAACTAGGTTTTTACTTGGATGTGAAATAATAAAATCTAAAGTTAGTTTTTATTAATCCAGAACTAGTTTTTTTGCTTGGAGCCGAAATAATAAAATCTGGAGTTAGTTTTTATTAATCCAGAACTAGGTCACGCTTGGAGGCGATATAATAAAATCTGGAGTTAGGTTTTATTAATCGAGAACAAGGTTTCGCTTAAAAGCGAAATAATAAAATCTGGAGTTAGTTTTTATTAATCCACAACTTGGTTTTCGCTTGGAGGCGAAATAATAAAATCTAGAGTTAGTTTTTATTAATCCAAAACTAGGTGTTCGCATGGAGGCAAAATAATAAAATCCGGAATTAATTTTTATTTCTCTAGAACTAGGTTTTTATTTGGATGAAAAATAATAAAATCTGAAGTTAGTTTTTATTAATCCACAACTAGGTTTTCGCTTGGAGGCGAAATAATAAAATCTAGGGTTAGTTTTTATTAATCCAGAACTAGGTTTTCGTTTGGAGGTGAAATAATAAAATCTGGAGTTAGTTTTTATTAATTCAGAACTAGGTTTCACTTGGAAGCGAAATAATAAAATCTGGAGTTAGTTTTTATTAATGCAGAACTAGGTTTTCGCTTGGAGGTGAAATAATAAAATCTTGGTTTAGTTTTTATTAATCCAGAACTAGGTTTTCACTTGGAGGAGAAATAATAAAATATGGAGTTAGTTTTTATAAATACAGAACTAGTTTATCTCTTGGAGGCGAAATAATAAAATCTGGAGTTATTTTTTATTAATCCCAAACTAGGTTTTCGCATGGAGGCGAAATAATAAAATCCGGAGTTAGTTTTTATTTCTCTAGAACTAGCTTTTTACTTGGATGTGAAATAATAAAATCTAAAGTTAGTTTTTATTAATCCAGAACTAGTTTTTTGCTTGGAGCCGAAATAATAAAATCTGGAGTTAGTTTTTATTAATCCAGAACTAGGTCACGCTTGGAGGCGATATAATAAAATCTGGAGTTAGGTTTTATTAATCCAGATCAAGGTTTCGCTTAAAAGCGAAATAATAAAATCTGGAGTTAGTTTTTATTAATGCAGAACTAGGCTATCGCTTGGAGGCGAAATAATAAAATCTAGAGTTAGTTTTTATTAATCCAAAACTAGGTTTTCGCTTGGAGGCGAAATAACAAAATCTAGGGTTAGTTTTTATTAATCCAGAACTAGGTTTTTGTTTGGAGGTTAAATAATAAAATCTGGAGTTAGTTTTTATTAATCCAGAACTAGGTTTCGCTTGGAAGCGAAATAATAAAATCTGAAGTTAGTTTTTATTAATGCAGAACTAGGTTTTCGCTTGGAGGCGAAATAATAAAATCTGGGGTTAGTTTTTTTTAATCCAGAACTAGGTTTTCACTTCGAGGCGAAATAAAAAAATATGGAGTTAGTTTTTATAAATACAGAACTAGGTTATCGCTTGAAGGTGAAATAATAAAATCTGGAGTTAGTTTTATTAATCAAAAACTAGGTTTTCGCATGGAGGGGAAATAATAAAATCCGGAGTTGGTTTTTATTTCTCTAGAACTAGGTTTTTAATTGGATGTGAAATAATAAAATCTAAAGTTAGTTTTTATTAATCAAAAACTAGGTTTTTGCTTGGAGCAGAATTAATAGAATATAGAGTTCGTTTTTATTAATCCAGAACTAGGTTACGCTTGGAGGTGAAATAATAAAATCTGGAGTTAGTTTTTATTAATCCACAACTAGGTTTTCGCTTGGAGACGAAATAATAAAATCTAGGGTTAGTTTTTATTAATCCAGAACTAGGTTTTCGCTTGGAGGTGAAATAATAAAATCTGGAGTTAGTTTTTATTAATCTAGAACTAGGTTTCACTTGGAAGCGAAATAATAAAATCTGGAGTTAGTTTTTATTAATGCAGAACTAGGTTATCGCTTGGAGACGAAATAATAAAATCTAGAGTTAGTTTTTATTAATCCAAAACTAGGTGTTTGCATGGAGGCGAAATAATAAAATCCGGAGTTAGTTTTTATTTCTCTAGAACTAGGTTTTTACTTGGATGAGAAATAATAAAATCTAAAGTTAGTTTTTATTAATCCACAACTAGGTTTTCGCTTGGAGGCGAAATAATAAAATCTAGGGTTAGTTTTTATTAATCCAGAACTAGGTTTATGCTTGGAGGTGAAATAATAAAATCTGGGTTTATTTTTTATTAATCCCAAACTAGGTTTTCGCATGGAGGCGAAATAATAAAATCCGGAGTTAGTTTTTATTTCTCTAGAACTAGGTTTTTACTTGGATGTGAAATAATAAAATCTAAAGTTAGTTTTTATTAATCCAGAACTAGTTTTTTTGCTTGGAGCCGAAATAATAAAATCTGGAGTTAGTTTTTATTAATCCAGAACTAGGTCACGCTTGGAGGCGATATAATAAAATCTGGAGTTAGGTTTTATTAATCCAGAACAAGGTTTCGCTTAAAAGTGAAATAATAAAATCTGGAGTTAGTTTTTATTAATCCACAACTTGGTTTTCGCTTGGAGGCGAAATAATAAAATCTAGAGTTAGTTTTTATTAATCCAAAACTAGGTGTTCGCATGGAGGCAAAATAATAAAATCCGGAATTAGTTTTTATTTCTCTAGAACTAGGTTTTTATTTGGATGAAAAATAATAAAATCTGAAGTTAGTTTTTATTAATCCACAACTAGGTTTTCGCTTGGAGGCGAAATAATAAAATCTAGGGTTAGTTTTTATTAATCCAGAACTAGGTTTTCGTTTGGAGGTGAAATAATAAAATCTGGAGTTAGTTTTTATTAATTCAGAACTAGGTTTCGCTTGGAAGCGAAATAATAAAATCTGGAGTTAGTTTTTATTAATGCAGAACTAGGTTTTCGCTTGGAGGTGAAATAATAAAATCTGGGTTTAGTTTTTATTAATCCAGAACTAGGTTTTCACTTGGAGGAGAAATAATAAAATATGGAGTTAGTTTTTATAAATACAGAACTAGTTTATCTCTTGGAGGCGAAATAATAAAATCTGGAGTTATTTTTTATTAATCCCAAACTAGGTTTTCGCATGGAGGCGAAATAATAAAATCCGGAGTTAGTTTTTATTTCTCTAGAACTAGGTTTTTACTTGGATGTGAAATAATAAAATCTAAAGTTAGTTTTTATTAATCCAGAACTAGTTTTTTGCTTGGAGCCGAAATAATAAAATCTGGAGTTAGTTTTTATTAATCCAGAACTAGGTCACGCTTGGAGGCGATATAATAAAATCTGGAGTTAGGTTTTATTAATCCAGATCAAGGTTTCGCTTAAAAGCGAAATAATAAAATCTGGAGTTAGTTTTTATTAATGCAGAACTAGGCTATCGCTTGGAGGCGAAATAATAAAATCTAGAGTTAGTTTTTATTAATCCAAAACTAGGTGTTCGCATGGAGGCAAAATAATAAAATCCAGAATTAGTTTTTATTTCTCCAGAACTAGATTTTTATTTGGATGAAAAATAATAAAATCTGAAGTTAGTTTTTATTAATCCACAACTAGGTTTTCGCTTGGAGGCGAAATAACAAAATCTAGGGTTAGTTTTTATTAATCCAGAACTAGGTTTTTGTTTGGAGGTTAAATAATAAAATCTGGAGTTAGTTTTTATTAATCCAGAACTAGGTTTCGCTTGGAAGCGAAATAATAAAATCTGGAGTTAGTTTTTATTAATGCAGAACTAGGTTTTCGCTTGGAGGCGAAATAATAAAATCTGGGGTTAGTTTTTTTTAATCCAGAACTAGGTTTTCACTTCGAGGCGAAATAAAAAAATATGGAGTTAGTTTTTATAAATACAGAACTAGGTTATCGCTTGAAGGTGAAATAATAAAATCTGGAGTTAGTTTTATTAATCAAAAACTAGGTTTTCGCATGGAGGGGAAATAATAAAATCCGGAGTTGGTTTTTATTTCTCTAGAACTAGGTTTTTAATTGGATGTGAAATAATAAAATCTAAAGTTAGTTTTTATTAATCAAAAACTAGGTTTTTGCTTGGAGCAGAATTAATAGAATATAGAGTTCGTTTTTATTAATCCAGAACTAGGTTACGCTTGGAGGTGAAATAATAAAATCTGGAGTTAGTTTTTATTAATCCACAACTAGGTTTTCGCTTGGAGACGAAATAATAAAATCTAGGGTTAGTTTTTATTAATCCAGAACTAGGTTTTCGCTTGGAGGTGAAATAATAAAATCTGGAGTTAGTTTTTATTAATCTAGAACTAGGTTTCGCTTGGAAGCGAAATAATAAAATCTGGAGTTAGTTTTTATTAATGCAGAACTAGGTTATCGCTTGGAGACGAAATAATAAAATCTAGAGTTAGTTTTTATTAATCCAAAACTAGGTGTTTGCATGGAGGCGAAATAATAAAATCCAGAGTTAGTTTTTATTTCTCTAGAACTAGGTTTTTACTTGGATGAGAAATAATAAAATCTAAAGTTAGTTTTTATTAATCCACAACTAGGTTTTCGCTTGGAGGCGAAATAATAAAATCTAGGGTTAGTTTTTATTAATCCAGAACTAGGTTTATGCTTGGAGGTGAAATAATAAAATCTGGGTTTATTTTTTATTAATCCCAAACTAGGTTTTCGCATGGAGGCGAAATAATAAAATCCGGAGTTAGTTTTTATTTCTCTAGAACTAGGTTTTTACTTGGATGTGAAATAATAAAATCTAAAGTTAGTTTTTATTAATCCCGAACTAGTTTTTTTGCTTGGAGCCGAAATAATAAAATCTGGAGTTAGTTTTTATTAATCCAGAACTAGGTCACGCTTGGAGGCGATATAATAAAATCTGGAGTTAGGTTTTATTAATCCAGAACAAGGTTTCGCTTAAAAGTGAAATAATAAAATCTGGAGTTAGTTTTTATTAATCCACAACTTGGTTTTCGCTTGGAGGCGAAGTAATAAAATCTAGAGTTAGTTTTTATTAATCCAAAACTAGGTGTTCGCATGGAGGCAAAATAATAAAATCCGGAATTAGTTTTTATTTCTCTAGAACTAGGTTTTTATTTGGATGAAAAATAATAAAATCTGAAGTTAGTTTTTATTAATCCACAACTAGGTTTTCGCTTGGAGGCGAAATAATAAAATCTAGGGTTAGTTTTTATTAATCCAGAACTAGGTTTTCGTTTGGAGGTGAAATAATAAAATCTGGAGTTAGTTTTTATTAATTCAGAACTAGGTTTCGCTTGGAAGCGAAATAATAAAATCTGGAGTTAGTTTTTATTAATGCAGAACTAGGTTTTCGCTTGGAGGTGAAATAATAAAATCTGGGTTTAGTTTTTATTAATCCAGAACTAGGTTTTCACTTGGAGGAGAAATAATAAAATATGGAGTTAGTTTTTATAAATACAGAACTAGTTTATCTCTTGGAGGCGAAATAATAAAATCTGGAGTTATTTTTTATTAATCCCAAACTAGGTTTTCGCATGGAGGCGAAATAATAAAATCCGGAGTTAGTTTTTATTTCTCTAGAACTAGGTTTTTACTTGGATGTGAAATAATAAAATCTAAAGTTAGTTTTTATTAATCCAGAACTAGTTTTTTGCTTGGAGCCGAAATAATTAAATCTGGAGTTAGTTTTTATTAATCCAGAACTAGGTCACGCTTGGAGGCGATATAATAAAATCTGGAGTTAGGTTTTATTAATCCAGATCAAGGTTTCGCTTAAAAGCGAAATAATAAAATCTGGAGTTAGTTTTTATTAATGCAGAACTAGGCTATCGCTTGGAGGCGAAATAATAAAATCTAGAGTTAGTTTTTATTAATCCAAAACTAGGTGTTCGCATGGAGGCAAAATAATAAAATCCGGAATTAGTTTTTATTTCTCCAGAACTAGATTTTTATTTGGATGAAAAATAATAAAATCTGAAGTTAGTTTTTATTAATCCACAACTAGGTTTTTGCTTGGAGGCGAAATAACAAAATCTAGGGTTAGTTTTTATTAATCCAGAACTAGGTTTTTGTTTGGAGGTTAAATAATAAAATCTGGAGTTAGTTTTTATTAATCCAGAACTAGGTTTCGCTTGGAAGCGAAATAATAAAATCTGGAGTTAGTTTTTATTAATGCAGAACTAGGTTTTCGCTTGGAGGCGAAATAATAAAATCTGGGGTTAGTTTTTTTTAATCCAGAACTAGGTTTTCACTTCGAGGCGAAATAAAAAAATATGGAGTTAGTTTTTATAAATACAGAACTAGGTTATCGCTTGAAGGTGAAATAATAAAATCTGGAGTTAGTTTTATTAATCAAAAACTAGGTTTTCGCATGGAGGGGAAATAATAAAATCCGGAGTTGGTTTTTATTTCTCTAGAACTAGGTTTTTAATTGGATGTGAAATAATAAAATCTAAAGTTAGTTTTTATTAATCAAAAACTAGGTTTTTGCTTGGAGCAGAATTAATAGAATATAGAGTTCGTTTTTATTAATCCAGAACTAGGTTACGCTTGGAGGTGAAATAATAAAATCTGGAGTTAGTTTTTATTAATCCACAACTAGGTTTTCGCTTGGAGACGAAATAATAAAATCTAGGGTTAGTTTTTATTAATCCAGAACTAGGTTTTCGCTTGGAGGTGAAATAATAAAATCTGGAGTTAGTTTTTATTAATCTAGAACTAGGTTTCGCTTGGAAGCGAAATAATAAAATCTGGAGTTAGTTTTTATTAATGCAGAACTAGGTTATCGCTTGGAGACGAAATAATAAAATCTAGAGTTAGTTTTTATTAATCCAAAACTAGGTGTTTGCATGGAGGCGAAATAATAAAATCCAGAGTTAGTTTTTATTTCTCTAGAACTAGGTTTTTACTTGGATGAGAAATAATAAAATCTAAAGTTAGTTTTTATTAATCCACAACTAGGTTTTCGCTTGGAGGCGAAATAATAAAATCTAGGGTTAGTTTTTATTAATCCAGAACTAGGTTTATGCTTGGAGGTGAAATAATAAAATCTGGGTTTATTTTTTATTAATCCCAAACTAGGTTTTCGCATGGAGGCGAAATAATAAAATCCGGAGTTAGTTTTTATTTCTCTAGAACTAGGTTTTTACTTGGATGTGAAATAATAAAATCTAAAGTTAGTTTTTATTAATCCCGAACTAGTTTTTTTGCTTGGAGCCGAAATAATAAAATCTGGAGTTAGTTTTTATTAATCCAGAACTAGGTCACGCTTGGAGGCGATATAATAAAATCTGGAGTTAGGTTTTATTAATCCAGAACAAGGTTTCGCTTAAAAGTGAAATAATAAAATCTGGAGTTAGTTTTTATTAATCCACAACTTGGTTTTCGCTTGGAGGCGAAGTAATAAAATCTAGAGTTAGTTTTTATTAATCCAAAACTAGGTGTTCGCATGGAGGCAAAATAATAAAATCCGGAATTAGTTTTTATTTCTCTAGAACTAGGTTTTTATTTGGATGAAAAATAATAAAATCTGAAGTTAGTTTTTATTAATCCACAACTAGGTTTTCGCTTGGAGGCGAAATAATAAAATCTAGGGTTAGTTTTTATTAATCCAGAACTAGGTTTTCGTTTGGAGGTGAAATAATAAAATCTGGAGTTAGTTTTTATTAATTCAGAACTAGGTTTCGCTTGGAAGCGAAATAATAAAATCTGGAGTTAGTTTTTATTAATGCAGAACTAGGTTTTCGCTTGGAGGTGAAATAATAAAATCTGGGTTTAGTTTTTATTAATCCAGAACTAGGTTTTCACTTGGAGGAGAAATAATAAAATATGGAGTTAGTTTTTATAAATACAGAACTAGTTTATCTCTTGGAGGCGAAATAATAAAATCTGGAGTTATTTTTTATTAATCCCAAACTAGGTTTTCGCATGGAGGCGAAATAATAAAATCCGGAGTTAGTTTTTATTTCTCTAGAACTAGGTTTTTACTTGGATGTGAAATAATAAAATCTAAAGTTAGTTTTTATTAATCCAGAACTAGTTTTTTGCTTGGAGCCGAAATAATTAAATCTGGAGTTAGTTTTTATTAATCCAGAACTAGGTCACGCTTGGAGGCGATATAATAAAATCTGGAGTTAGGTTTTATTAATCCAGATCAAGGTTTCGCTTAAAAGCGAAATAATAAAATCTGGAGTTAGTTTTTATTAATGCAGAACTAGGCTATCGCTTGGAGGCGAAATAATAAAATCTAGAGTTAGTTTTTATTAATCCAAAACTAGGTGTTCGCATGGAGGCAAAATAATAAAATCCGGAATTAGTTTTTATTTCTCCAGAACTAGATTTTTATTTGGATGAAAAATAATAAAATCTGAAGTTAGTTTTTATTAATCCACAACTAGGTTTTTGCTTGGAGGCGAAATAACAAAATCTAGGGTTAGTTTTTATTAATCCAGAACTAGGTTTTTGTTTGGAGGTTAAATAATAAAATCTGGAGTTAGTTTTTATTAATCCAGAACTAGGTTTCGCTTGGAAGCGAAATAATAAAATCTGGAGTTAGTTTTTATTAATGCAGAACTAGGTTTTCGCTTGGAGGCGAAATAATAAAATCTGGGGTTAGTTTTTTTTAATCCAGAACTAGGTTTTCACTTCGAGGCGAAATAAAAAAATATGGAGTTAGTTTTTATAAATACAGAACTAGGTTATCGCTTGAAGGTGAAATAATAAAATCTGGAGTTAGTTTTATTAATCAAAAACTAGGTTTTCGCATGGAGGGGAAATAATAAAATCCGGAGTTGGTTTTTATTTCTCTAGAACTAGGTTTTTAATTGGATGTGAAATAATAAAATCTAAAGTTAGTTTTTATTAATCAAAAACTAGGTTTTTGCTTGGAGCAGAATTAATAGAATATAGAGTTCGTTTTTATTAATCCAGAACTAGGTTACGCTTGGAGGTGAAATAATAAAATCTGGAGTTAGTTTTTATTAATCCACAACTAGGTTTTCGCTTGGAGACGAAATAATAAAATCTAGGGTTAGTTTTTATTAATCCAGAACTAGGTTTTCGCTTGGAGGTGAAATAATAAAATCTGGAGTTAGTTTTTATTAATCTAGAACTAGGTTTCGCTTGGAAGCGAAATAATAAAATCTGGAGTTAGTTTTTATTAATGCAGAACTAGGTTATCGCTTGGAGACGAAATAATAAAATCTAGAGTTAGTTTTTATTAATCCAAAACTAGGTGTTTGCATGGAGGCGAAATAATAAAATCCGGAGTTAGTTTTTATTTCTCTAGAACTAGGTTTTTACTTGGATGAGAAATAATAAAATCTAAAGTTAGTTTTTATTAATCCACAACTAGGTTTTCGCTTGGAGGCGAAATAATAAAATCTAGGGTTAGTTTTTATTAATCCAGAACTAGGTTTATGCTTGGAGGTGAAATAATAAAATCTGGGTTTATTTTTTATTAATCCCAAACTAGGTTTTCGCATGGAGGCGAAATAATAAAATCCGGAGTTAGTTTTTATTTCTCTAGAACTAGGTTTTTACTTGGATGTGAAATAATAAAATCTAAAGTTAGTTTTTATTAATCCAGAACTAGTTTTGTTGCTTGGAGCCGAAATAATAAAATCTGGAGTTAGTTTTTATTAATCCAGAACTAGGTCACGCTTGGAGGCGATATAATAAAATCTGGAGTTAGGTTTTATTAATCGAGAACAAGGTTTCGCTTAAAAGCGAAATAATAAAATCTGGAGTTAGTTTTTATTAATCCACAACTTGGTTTTCGCTTGGAGGCGAAATAATAAAATCTAGAGTTAGTTTTTATTAATCCAAAACTAGGTGTTCGCATGGAGGCAAAATAATAAAATCCGGAATTAATTTTTATTTCTCTAGAACTAGGTTTTTATTTGGATGAAAAATAATAAAATCTGAAGTTAGTTTTTATTAATCCACAACTAGGTTTTCGCTTGGAGGCGAAATAATAAAATCTAGGGTTAGTTTTTATTAATCCAGAACTAGGTTTTCGTTTGGAGGTGAAATAATAAAATCTGGAGTTAGTTTTTATTAATTCAGAACTAGGTTTCGCTTGGAAGCGAAATAATAAAATCTGGAGTTAGTTTTTATTAATGCAGAACTAGGTTTTCGCTTGGAGGTGAAATAATAAAATCTGGGTTTAGTTTTTATTAATCCAGAACTAGGTTTTCACTTGGAGGAGAAATAATAAAATATGGAGTTAGTTTTTATAAATACAGAACTAGTTTATCTCTTGGAGGCGAAATAATAAAATCTGGAGTTATTTTTTATTAATCCCAAACTAGGTTTTCGCATGGAGGCGAAATAATAAAATCCGGAGTTAGTTTTTATTTCTCTAGAACTAGGTTTTTACTTGGATGTGAAATAATAAAATCTAAAGTTAGTTTTTATTAATCCAGAACTAGTTTTTTGCTTGGAGCCGAAATAATTAAATCTGGAGTTAGTTTTTATTAATCCAGAACTAGGTCACGCTTGGAGGCGATATAATAAAATCTGGAGTTAGGTTTTATTAATCCAGATCAAGGTTTCGCTTAAAAGCGAAATAATAAAATCTGGAATTAGTTTTTATTAATGCAGAACTAGGCTATCGCTTGGAGGCGAAATAATAAAATCTAGAGTTAGTTTTTATTAATCCAAAACTAGGTGTTCGCATGGAGGCAAAATAATAAAATCCGGAATTAGTTTTTATTTCTCCAGAACTAGATTTTTATTTGGATGAAAAATAATAAAATCTGAAGTTAGTTTTTATTAATCCACAACTAGGTTTTCGCTTGGAGGCGAAATAACAAAATCTAGGGTTAGTTTTTATTAATCCAGAACTAGGTTTTTGTTTGGAGGTTAAATAATAAAATCTGGAGTTAGTTTTTATTAATCCAGAACTAGGTTTCGCTTGGAAGCGAAATAATAAAATATGGAGTTAGTTTTTATTAATGCAGAACTAGGTTTTCGCTTGGAGGCGAAATAATAAAATCTGGGGTTAGTTTTTTTTAATCCAGAACTAGGTTTTCACTTCGAGGCGAAATAAAAAAATATGGAGTTAGTTTTTATAAATACAGAACTAGGTTATCGCTTGAAGGTGAAATAATAAAATCTGGAGTTAGTTTTATTAATCAAAAACTAGGTTTTCGCATGGAGGGGAAATAATAAAATCCGGAGTTGGTTTTTATTTCTCTAGAACTAGGTTTTTAATTGGATGTGAAATAATAAAATCTAAAGTTAGTTTTTATTAATCAAAAACTAGGTTTTTGCTTGGAGCAGAATTAATAGAATATAGAGTTCGTTTTTATTAATCCAGAACTAGGTTACGCTTGGAGGTGAAATAATAAAATCTGGAGTTAGTTTTTATTAATCCACAACTAGGTTTTCGCTTGGAGACGAAATAATAAAATCTAGGGTTAGTTTTTATTAATCCAGAACTAGGTTTTCGCTTGGAGGTGAAATAATAAAATCTGGAGTTAGTTTTTATTAATCTAGAACTAGGTTTCGCTTGGAAGCGAAATAATAAAATCTGGAGTTAGTTTTTATTAATGCAGAACTAGGTTATCGCTTGGAGACGAAATAATAAAATCTAGAGTTAGTTTTTATTAATCCAAAACTAGGTGTTTGCATGGAGGCGAAATAATAAAATCCGGAGTTAGTTTTTATTTCTCTAGAACTAGGTTTTTACTTGGATGAGAAATAATAAAATCTAAAGTTAGTTTTTATTAATCCACAACTAGGTTTTCGCTTGGAGGCGAAATAATAAAATCTAGGGTTAGTTTTTATTAATCCAGAACTAGGTTTATGCTTGGAGGTGAAATAATAAAATCTGGGTTTATTTTTTATTAATCCCAAACTAGGTTTTCGCATGGAGGCGAAATAATAAAATCCGGAGTTAGTTTTTATTTCTCTAGAACTAGGTTTTTACTTGGATGTGAAATAATAAAATCTAAAGTTAGTTTTTATTAATCCAGAACTAGTTTTTTTGCTTGGAGCCGAAATAATAAAATCTGGAGTTAGTTTTTATTAATCCAGAACTAGGTCACGCTTGGAGGCGATATAATAAAATCTGGAGTTAGGTTTTATTAATCCAGAACAAGGTTTCGCTTAAAAGTGAAATAATAAAATCTGGAGTTAGTTTTTATTAATCCACAACTTGGTTTTCGCTTGGAGGCGAAATAATAAAATCTAGAGTTAGTTTTTATTAATCCAAAACTAGGTGTTCGCATGGAGGCAAAATAATAAAATCCGGAATTACTTTTTATTTCTCTAGAACTAGGTTTTTATTTGGATGAAAAATAATAAAATCTGAAGTTAGTTTTTATTAATCCACAACTAGGTTTTCGCTTGGAGGCGAAATAATAAAATCTAGGGTTAGTTTTTATTAATCCAGAACTAGGTTTTCGTTTGGAGGTGAAATAATAAAATCTGGAGTTAGTTTTTATTAATTCAGAACTAGGTTTCGCTTGGAAGCGAAATAATAAAATCTGGAGTTAGTTTTTATTAATGCAGAACTAGGTTTTCACTTGGAGGTGAAATAATAAAATCTGGGTTTAGTTTTTATTAATCCAGAACTAGGTTTTCACTTGGAGGAGAAATAATAAAATATGGAGTTAGTTTTTATAAATACAGAACTAGTTTATCTCTTGGAGGCGAAATAATAAAATCTGGAGTTATTTTTTATTAATCCCAAACTAGGTTTTCGCATGGAGGCGAAATAATAAAATCCGGAGTTAGTTTTTATTTCTCTAGAACTAGGTTTTTACTTGGATGTGAAATAATAAAATCTAAAGTTAGTTTTTATTAATCCAGAACTAGTTTTTTGCTTGGAGCCGAAATAGTAAAATCTGGAGTTAGTTTTTATTAATCCAGAACTAGGTCACGCTTGGAGGCGATATAATAAAATCTGGAGTTAGGTTTTATTAATCCAGATCAAGGTTTCGCTTAAAAGCGAAATAATAAAATCTGGAGTTAGTTTTTATTAATGCAGAACTAGGCTATCGCTTGGAGGCGAAATAATAAAATCTACAGTTAGTTTTTACTAATCCAAAACTAGGTGTTCGCATGGAGGCAAAATAATAAAATCCGGAATTAGTTTTTATTTCTCCAGAACTAGATTTTTATTTGGATGAAAAATAATAAAATCTGAAGTTAGTTTTTATTAATCCACAACTAGGTTTTCACTTGGAGGCGAAATAACAAAATCTAGGGTTAGTTTTTATTAATCCAGAACTAGGTTTTTGTTTGGAGGTTAAATAATAAAATCTGGAGTTAGTTTTTATTAATCCAGAACTAGGTTTCGCTTGGAAGCGAAATAATAAAATCTGGAGTTAGTTTTTATTAATGCAGAACTAGGTTTTCGCTTGGAGGCGAAATAATAAAATCTGGGGTTAGTTTTTTTTAATCCAGAACTAGGTTTTCACTTCGAGGCGAAATAAAAAAATATGGAGTTAGTTTTTATAAATACAGAACTAGGTTATCGCTTGAAGGTGAAATAATAAAATCTGGAGTTAGTTTTATTAATCAAAAACTAGGTTTTCGCATGGAGGGGAAATAATAAAATCCGGAGTTGGTTTTTATTTCTCTAGAACAAGGTTTTTAATTGGATGTGAAAAAATAAAATCTAAAGTTAGTTTTTATTAATCAAAAACTAGGTTTTTGCTTGGAGCAGAATTAATAGAATATAGAGTTCGTTTTTATTAATCCAGAACTAGGTTACGCTTGGAGGTGAAATAATAAAATCTGGAGTTAGTTTTTATTAATCCACAACTAGGTTTTCGCTTGGAGACGAAATAATAAAATCTAGGGTTAGTTTTTATTAATCCAGAACTAGGTTTTCGCTTGGAGGTGAAATAATAAAATCTGGAGTTAGTTTTTATTAATCTAGAACTAGGTTTCGCTTGGAAGCGAAATAATAAAATCTGGAGTTAGTTTTTATTAATGCAGAACTAGGTTATCGCTTGGAGACGAAATAATAAAATCTAGAGTTAGTTTTTATTAATCCAAAACTAGGTGTTTGCATGGAGGCGAAATAATAAAATCCGGAGTTAGTTTTTATTTCTCTAGAACTAGGTTTTTACTTGGATGAGAAATAATAAAATCTAAAGTTAGTTTTTATTAATCCACAACTAGGTTTTCGCTTGGAGGCGAAATAACAAAATCTAGGGTTAGTTTTTATTAATCCAGAACTAGGTTTTTGTTTGGAGGTTAAATAATAAAATCTGGAGTTAGTTTTTATTAATCCAGAACTAGGTTTCGCTTGGAAGCGAAATAATAAAATCTGGAGTTAGTTTTTATTAATGCAGAACTAGGTTTTCGCTTGGAGGCGAAATAATAAAATCTGGGGTTAGTTTTTTTTAATCCAGAACTAGGTTTTCACTTCGAGGCGAAATAAAAAAATATGGAGTTAGTTTTTATAAATACAGAACTAGGTTATCGCTTGAAGGTGAAATAATAAAATCTGGAGTTAGTTTTATTAATCAAAAACTAGGTTTTCGCATGGAGGGGAAATAATAAAATCCGGAGTTGGTTTTTATTTCTCTAGAACTAGGTTTTTAATTGGATGTGAAATAATAAAATCTAAAGTTAGTTTTTATTAATCAAAAACTAGGTTTTTGCTTGGAGCAGAATTAATAGAATATAGAGTTCGTTTTTATTAATCCATAACTAGGTTACGCTTGGAGGTGAAATAATAAAATCTGGAGTTAGTTTTTATTAATCCACAACTAGGTTTTCGCTTGGAGACGAAATAATAAAATCTAGGGTTAGTTTTTATTAATCCAGAACTAGGTTTTCGCTTGGAGGTGAAATAATAAAATCTGGAGTTAGTTTTTATTAATCTAGAACTAGGTTTCGCTTGGAAGCGAAATAATAAAATCCGGAGTTAGTTTTTATTAATGCAGAACTAGGTTATCGCTTGGAGACGAAATAATAAAATCTAGAGTTAGTTTTTATTAATCCAAAACTAGGTGTTTGCATGGAGGCGAAATAATAAAATCCGGAGTTAGTTTTTATTTCTTTAGAACTAGGTTTTTACTTGGATGAGAAATAATAAAATCTAAAGTTAGTTTTTATTAATCCACAACTAGGTTTTCGCTTGGAGGCGAAATAATAAAATCTAGGGTTAGTTTTTATTAATCCAGAACTAGGTTTATGCTTGGAGGTGAAATAATAAAATCTGGGTTTATTTTTTATTAATCCCAAACTAGGTTTTCGCATGGAGGCGAAATAATAAAATCCGGAGTAAGTTTTTATTTCTCTAGAACTAGGTTTTTACTTGGATGTGAAATAATAAAATCTAAAGTTAGTTTTTATTAATCCAGAACTAGTTTTTTTGCTTGGAGCCGAAATAATAAAATCTGGAGTTAGTTTTTATTAATCCAGAACTAGGTCACGCTTGGAGGCGATATAATAAAATCTGGAGTTAGGTTTTATTAATCCAGAACAAGGTTTCGCTTAAAAGTGAAATAATAAAATCTGGAGTTAGTTTTTATTAATCCACAACTTGGTTTTCGCTTGGAGGCGAAATAATAAAATCTAGAGTTAGTTTTTATTAATCCAAAACTAGGTGTTCGCATGGAGGCAAAATAATAAAATCCGGAATTACTTTTTATTTCTCTAGAACTAGGTTTTTATTTGGATGAAAAATAATAAAATCTGAAGTTAGTTTTTATTAATCCACAACTAGGTTTTCGCTTGGAGGCGAAATAATAAAATCTAGGGTTAGTTTTTATTAATCCAGAACTAGGTTTTCGTTTGGAGGTGAAATAATAAAATCTGGAGTTAGTTTTTATTAATTCAGAACTAGGTTTCGCTTGGAAGCGAAATAATAAAATCTGGAGTTAGTTTTTATTAATGCAGAACTAGGTTTTCGCTTGGAGGTGAAATAATAAAATCTGGGTTTAGTTTTTATTAATCCAGAACTAGGTTTTCACTTGGAGGAGAAATAATAAAATATGGAGTTAGTTTTTATAAATACAGAACTAGTTTATCTCTTGGAGGCGAAATAATAAAATCTGGAGTTATTTTTTATTAAT
>JARVZY010002365.1:297500-302000 GCA_030686995.1 Artemisia argyi | reverse complement strand
TTCTCCAGAACTAGGTTTTTACTTGGATGTGAAATAATAAAATCTAAAGTTAGTTTTTATTAATCTAGAACTAGGTTTTTGCTTGGAGCCGAAATAATAAAATCCGGAATTAGTTTTTATTAATCCAGAACTAGGTTACGTTTGGAGGCGAAATAATAAAATCTGGAATTAGTTTTTATTAATGCACAACTAGGTTTTCGCTTGGAGGCGAAATAATAAAATCTGGGGTTAGTTTTTATTATTCCAGAACTAGGTTTTTGCTTGGAGGCGAAATAATAAAATCTGGAGTTAGTTTTATAAATACAGAACAAGGTTATCGCTTGGAGGTGAAATAATAAAATCTGGAGTTAGTTTTTATTAATCCAAAACTAGGTTTTCGCATGGAGGGGAAATAATAAAATCCGGAGTTAGTTTTTATTTATCCAGAACTAGGTTTTTACTTGGATGTGAAATAATAAAATCTAAAGTTAGTTTTTAATAATCCAGAACTAGGTTTATGCTTGGAGGCGAAATGATAAAATCTAGGCTTCGTTTTTATTAATCCAGAACTAGGTTTTCGCTTGGAAGTGAAACAATAAAATCCGGTGTTAGTTTTTATTTCTCCAGAACTAGTTATTTACTTGGATGTGAAATAATAAAATCTAAAGTTAGTTTTTATTAATTCAGAACTAGGTTTTGGCTTGGAGCCGAAATAATAAAATCTGGAGTTAGTTTTTATTAATCCAGAACTAGGTTACGCTTGGAGGCGATATAATAAAATATGGAGTTAGTTTTTATTAATCCACAACTAGGTTTTCGCTTGGAGGCAAAATAATAAAATCTAGGGTTAGTTTTTATTAATCCGGAACTAGGTTTTTGCTTGGAGGTGAAATAATAAAATCTGGAGTTAGTTTTTAAAAATCAAGAACTAGGTTTCGCTTGGAAGGGAAATAATAAAATCTGGAGTTAGCTTTTATTAATGCAGAACTAGGTTTTCGCTTGGAGGCGAAATAATAAAATCAGTGGTTAGTTTTATTAATCCCGAACTAGGTTTTCGCTTGGAGGCGAAATAATTAAATATGGAGTTAGTTTTTATAAATACAGAATTAGGTTATCGCTTGGAGGCGAAATAATAAAATCTGAAGTTAGTTTTTATTAATCCAAAACTAGGTTTTCGCATGGAGGCGAAATAATAAAATCCGGAGTTAGTTTTTATTTCTCTAGAACTAGGTTTTTACTTGGATATGAAATAATAAAATCTAAAGTTAGTTTTTATTAATCCAGAACTAGGTTTTTGCTTGTAGCTGAAATAATAGAATCTGGAGTTGGTTTTTATTAATCCAGAACTAGGTTACGCTTGGAGGCGAAATAATAAAATCTGGAGTTATTTTTAATTAATCCAGAACTAGGTTTTCGCTTGGAGTTGAAATAATAAAATCTGGAGTTAGTTTTTATTAATCCAGAACTAGGTTTCGCTTGGAGGAGAAATAATAAAATCTGGGGTTAGTTTTTATTAATCCAGAATTAGGTTTTCACTTGTAGGGGAAATAATAAAATATGTAGTTAGTTTTTATACATACAGAACTAGGTTATCGCTTCGAGGCGAAATAATAAAATCTGAAGTTAGTTTTAATTAATCCAAAACTAGGTTTTCGCATGGAGGTGAAATAATAAAATCCGGAGTTAGTTTTTATTTATCCAGAACTAGGTTTTTACTTGGATGTGAAATAATAAAATCTAAAATTAGTTTTTATTAATCCAGAACTAGGTTTTTGCTTGGAGGCGAAATAATAAAATCTAGAGTTGTTTTTATTAATCCAGATCTAGGTTACGCTTGGAGGCGAAATAATAAAATATGGAGTTAGTTTTTATTATTCCAGAACTAGGTTACGCTTGGAGGCGAAATAATAAAATCTGGAGTTAGTATTTATTAATCCAAAACTAGGTTTTTACTTAGAGGCGAAATAATAAAATCTAGAGTTAGTTTTTATTAATTCAGAACTAGGTTTTCGCTTGGAGGTGAAATAATAAAATCTGGAGTTTGTTTTTATTAATCCAAAACTAGGTTTCGCTTTGAGGCGAAATAATTAAATTTGGAGTTAGTTTTTATTAATGCAGAACTAGGTTTTCGCTTGGAGGCGAAATAATAAAATCTGGGGTTAGTTTTTATTAATCCAGAACTAGGTTTTCACTTGGAGGCGAAATAATAAAATATGGAGTTAGTTTTTATAAATACAGATCTGGGTTATCGCTTGGAGGCGAAATAATAAAATCTGGAGTTAGTTTTTATTAATCCAAAACTAGGATTTCTCATGGAGGCGAAATAATAAAATCTAAAGTTAGTTTTTATTAAACCAGAACTAGGTTTTTGCTTAGAGCCAAAATAATAAAATACGGAGATAGTTTTTATTTATCCAGAACTAGGTTATGGTTGGAGGCGATATCATAAAATCTGGAGTTAGTTTTTATTAATCCACAACTAGGTTTTCGCTTGGAGGCGAAATAATAAAATCTAGGGTTAGTTTTTATTAATCCAGAACTAGGTTATTGCTTGGAAGCGAAATAATAAAATCCGGAGTTAGTTTTTATTAATGCAGAACTAGGTTTTCTCTTGGAGGCGAAATAATAAAATATTGAATTAGTTTTTATTAATCCAGAACTAGGTTTTCACTTGGAGGCGAAATAATAAAATCTGGAGTTAGTTTTTATTAATGCAGAACTAGGTTTTCGCTTGGAGGTGAAATAATTAAATTTGGGGTTAGTTTTTATAAATCCAGAACTAGGTTTTCACTTGGAGGCGAAATAATAAAATATGTAGTTAGTTTTTATTTCTCCAGAACTAGGTTTTTACTTGGATGTGAAATAATAAAATCTAAAGTTAGTTTTTATTAATCCAGAACTAGGTTTTTTCTTTTAGCCGAAATAATAGAATCTAGAGTTAGTTTTTATTAATCCAGAACTAGGTTACGCTTGGAGGCAAAATAATAAAATCTGGAGTTAGTTTTTATTTATACACCACTAGGTTTTCGCTTGGAGGCGAAATAATAAAATCTAGGGTTACTTTTTATTAATCCAGAACAAGGTTTTCGCTTGGAGGTGAAATAATAAAATCTGTAGTTAGTTTTTATTAATCCAGAACTAGGTTTCACTTGGAGGCGAAATAATAAATTCTGCGGTTAGTTTTTATTAATCCTGAACTAGGTTTTCACTTGGAGGCGAAATAATAAAATATGTAGTTACTTTTTATACATACAGAACTAGGTTATCGCTTGGAGGCGAAATAATAAAATCCGGAATTAGTTTTTATTTATCCAGAACTAGGTTTTTACTTGGATGTGAAATAATAAAATCTAAAGTTAGTTTTTATTAATCTAGAACTAGGTTTATGCTTGCAGGTGAAATGATAAAATCTAGGCTTCGTTTTTATTAATCTAGAACTAGGTTTTCGCTTGGAGGTGAAATAATAAAATCCGGAGTTAATTTTTATTTCTCCAGAACTAGGTTTTTACTTGGATGTGAAATAATAAAATCTAAAGTTAGTTTTTATTAATCTAGAACTAGGTTTTTGCTTGGAGCCGAAATAATAAAATCCGGAATTAGTTTTTATTAATCCAGAACTAGGTTACGTTTGGAGGCGAAATAATAAAATCTGGAATTAGTTTTTATTAATGCGGAACTAGGTTTTCGCTTGGAGGCGAAATAATAAAATCTGGGGTTAGTTTTTATTATTCCAGAACTAGGTTTTCGCTTGGAGGCGAAATAATTAAATCTGGAGTTAGTTTTTATAAATACAGAACAAGGTTATCGCTTGGAGATGAAATAATAAAATCTGGAGTTAGTTTTTATTAATCCAAAACTAGGTTTTCGCATGGAGGCGAAATAATAAAATCTGGAGTTAGTTTTTATTAATCCAGAACTAGGTTACGTTTGGAGGCGAAATAATAAAATCGGGAGTTAGTTTTTATTAATGCAGAACTAGGTTTTCGCTTGGAGGCGAAATAATAAAATCTGGGGTTTGTTTTTATTATTCCAGGACTAGGTTTTCGCTTGGAGGCGAAATAATAAAATCTGTAGTTAGTTTTTATAAATACAGAACAAGGTTATCGCTTGGAGGTGAAATAATAAAATCTGGAGTTAGTTTTTATTAATCCAAAACTAGGTGTTCGCATGGAGGCGAAATAATAAAATCCGGAGTTAGTTTTTATTTATCCAGAACTATGTTTTTACTTGGATGTGAAATAATAAAATCAAAAGTTAGTCTTTATTAATCCAGAACTAGGTTTATGCTCGGAGGCGAAATGATAAAATCTAGGCTTCGTTTTTATTAATCCAGAACTAGGTTTTCGCTTGGAAGTGAAATAATAAAATACGGAGTTAATTTTTATTTCTCCAGAACTAGGTTTTTACTTGGATGTGAAATAATAAAATCTAAAGTTAGTTTTTATTAATCCAGAACTAGGTTTTTGCTTAGAGCCAAAATAATAAAATACGGGGATAGTTTTTATTTATCCAAAACTAGGT